>JAUZST010015934.1:0-10010 GCA_034779995.1 Parotocinclus haroldoi | reverse complement strand
GAGAGAGAGAGAGAGAGAGAGAGAGAGAGAGAGACGAATGAAGACGACCTGGCAGCGAACAGCGCTAAAACCCGCACCTAAATAACCAGAGAAGCAGTGTTCGCAATCAGGTTCTAAATGGGTCACTGGATATAAACCACCTCACAGATAGCTCTGTAATGGCGACCGGCAAGGACGGCCGAATGCTCCGGGGCAAAAGGTAGGAACCCTAACAAAGATGTCCTTGTTTCAAATACATTACAATAATTTCAGTGACTAAAACAGACCAATTTTTTTGTATTACCACTTTCAAGCTTTATTGAAACTGTCTGTTCATATTTTATGTTTTTAAAACATAGTTGTCACAAACAAATAAAGAAATAATCTGAACATTATGGTGAAAGATGCAAGAAAAGCACTCTAATAATGTCTGAGGACTCGGCTGTCTTTTGACTGTTCTAGCAGTGCTTTAAGCTCCAAGTGCTTTGATCCAGTGCGTGAATCACAAACTCAGTGCGACCAATTTATTAATATACAGTCATCAATTTTAAATACCATTTTTGAATACCATGGTAACCTGGAAAACTGACATACTGCCCAACCATATTGTTGCTGCAGATCTGTGTGCTGCATATCCGTGATCCAGATCTCCCCTTGCACCACATCTCAGAATTTAAATATTAACATCTACAATGAGTCAAATTTATTTCTATAGCGTTTTTTACAACGGAGCATTGTCTTAAAGCAGCTTTACAATATTAGAATATCTTAAAAGACCAATCCCAAATTGAGCAAGCCTAGGGCAACAGTGGAAAGGAAAAACTCCCTGAATATTGAAGGAAGCAAAACTTTGGAAAGGCCCAAGACTCAAAAAGGGACCCGACCTCCATGGGTGGCCTAGATGTTACCTGAAATATTTAAGTTGTAGTAATAGTAAAATTAGGTAAATAATACAATTTAAACAAATATTCATTTAAATTAGTAATAGCATTCAAAATAAAGAATGAAATAGATTTAAAATTCAATCCGAAATTTTGTTTGCTTTTACCCAGATACATTTCTGTAGACTTGCGCCAACAACCACTTCAATTGTAATCAGCAAAAAGTCTAAAGTTGCAAATAATGAAGAAATATTTTGTTTTATAAGGAATTGTACAGCAAAGTACTATTAAATAGGTTAAAATAGAATTGCTTATATATTACTTTATTTAAAATTATGTGAAGAAGCTCAACAAGATCCTCTGTGTGATCACTGCTGTTTTAGGTAACTTCAGAGACTTAGCTTCCCAGGAATGGCCCCACCCTGTTGCCTTATCTTAAGTATATCAAGCACTTTTGGGACCAGCTGGCATGCCAGATTCAGCAACTTTTGAGTGTGCAGGATTTACAGTCCCAGCTTCAATGTCTGTTGGCAAATAAGCCATAGGATGCTAAATGGTACCTGTTTGCCATGTCCAACTATATCTCATTTTGTACCCAGCCTAGGCGCGGCCAAACAAGGTACTAGGACCTCCTTTCAACTGAACAGTTTCCCCCCAAAATCTTTTTGCTCTAATATTTTAATCGCTTATATACATCATCAATACATTCATACATTTAGAGTTACAGTTCACTTTATGCCAATAACTCCTGCTTGCTGATTTTGTTAATGTTTAGTTTCTAAACACAATATAAATACAATAGTACCTCAGTTCCCGACTACCTTGGAACTCTTTAAATCCGGTTCTCAATGCATTTTGAGCAGAAAAATTTACCTTGGGTCTTGACGTTTGTACCACTGTATATGCTTGCGAATTTAAGGAGTAACATATGACCATGATTTAATTAAAATGAATAACTACAATAATAACAGACGCTTGCTTAACTGGACTGTATGGTCACCCAAGAGTGCCAAAACACACTGACAGTGATGGAGCATGGACATCCCCTGTTTTTGTGAACACTGTATTATAGAACAGTTGTTTTGCACTTGGGCTTGTTTTTGGTCTGATTTGGCTCAGTGACGTTGAGCTAAAATTGCTTAAAAAAATTTTTTTCTCTGAAGTTACTCCTCTCTAGTGTTTCTCAGGCTCCAATTAGAGGCATGCAAGGTATGGATGGTGATGTTTTATTCATCACTTTGTTCTTTAATTGCAGCATCTAATGAGTCTGACAGACTCCCAAAAGCAAAGTAATGTATTTGAGTCTGTAATTGGATCAAACGTTCACCATAACGTCTTTTGATATTTGCGTTTGCTTAGGTTGTTAAGCTTCGTGAATTAGTTGCCGAGGCAAACAGTGTTCATGATTGATGGTCATTGCCTCACCTTTGCCAATTCACCGCAGGCAGTAATGAAAGAAAATATACTTTTCTTTTTTTTTTACTTTGGAGATGAATAGGCTCTAGTTTTTGCTCTGTACCCACAGGCTGACATGGTAAATCAGACCCAATTCAATCAGCTCTCTCTCTTTCTCTGAATATTTTTAATCTGGCCCTGATTGCCAAGAACATTTAGCAGGATCCTTGTACAAAAACCTCCCTTTTTTCCTTTTCCCCTTTTTCTTCTAAGCAGACGTGACGCACATGAATTCAGACAAGACAAAGCATATCACTGGTGTTTTATTTCACAACGTAATAACAGAAATGCACCAGAGCTTTCACTTGAGAGCAGTCCATGTGTTTTTTTTTCTTAACTATAAGGTTGACTACTGGAATTAATCTCTGACTTTTTTCCTGACCTCTACTGAGAAACAAATGGCTCAAATACAAACTTTAATTTGCTTTCTTACAATAGTTGGTCAATGTAATCACCAGCCTATTTAATTTTATTAACTGTATGAGTAAATTCCTTAATACCAATTTTGGCATGTTTTCCATAATTCCATCTGACAAATAATGCAGTTGTTGAAGTTAATAAATTTGTAAAAATTAGGGCTGGCTCGATACGCTTTTTTCATGCCTGATACTGCAAATTTGAATATGTGGCGATACCGATATCAGAGCGATACGCTGCTACCACCTCTTGAAACACTGGTGTTGCATACACTGCAATCGGCCGTTTTACTTTTGTCATCCTGGAGCTTAAAACAACCCACACAGCTGACATGATGACTCATGTGACACATCTCTGTTTACGTCATGTCATCCAAATTGTAGTAAAGCACAAACGTGATAGGAAATATATCGGATTAAACTGTCCCCCACCCCACCTACCCCCCAATCTGGTCTCCGATCCAGTGATTTAGCCACATATTGGGCTGATACAGAATATCGGATCAGTATAGACTTTGTAACTATAAGAAGTAAATGGGTTACATGGTGGTGTAGTTTTGTCCGGATGTTTTTATCCTGTTTCCTTCACATTCCAAAGACACTTACTGGGTCATTTAGTATCTCTAAAGTGTCTGAGTGTGATTGAGATTGTGTGTGTGCGCATGTCCTTCTGGGTCCCAGTGCTGCTGCCACAATGCACCCTCTAGGCATGAAACTGAATGACCGAATGAATAAAGTACATTAAAGTACAGTGTAGCAAGAGGCTTCGCTCAGACTGAGGAAAAAACTGTTATTATTTACAAGACCAAACGTATCTACACAGCTTTAGGAATAAGGCAAAATGTATGTTTGTTATTATTTCTCCTTCTGTTGAACACGTGCACAATGGGGAAAGATTGTGCCAAGTCAGAACAAGAACATCAATATACTGTCTCCTGGTACATTTTTCATCCTTTAGTAGAACATAACCAGACCATACTACACAGAAGATTCACTACTCACTAGGTTCTTATGGCGTGACCTGAAGACTGAAATAGCCTTTAACTGTGAATGGATAGTTTTACCCTTTGGTACAACTTTTAGTCCATGCTGTACACTACAAAAGCAAGTCAAAACCCATTACCAGTCAGATAAAGCATTATAGGTTCATTATTTCAGTCGTTCTATGTTGATAACGGTTTATAGTCTTTGAAAAACAAGGTGGCTTTGATATCTGGCAGTGGACTAGTAAGTCCAACTTCCTATGGAAGCACTTACAAGTTCAACTCCACTTCAATAATAAATAAAGTAGTAATAAAAATGTATCACTGTGTGTTGAAGGTGGTAGTAACTTCATGCTCTTTCAGATGGCATTGCATGAGTATGATCGCCAGGTGTTCATTGTTTGAGAAGAGGAAGTACATTGCAGTTAATGTAATAATTTGCAGACACTAATTTGTTTTTGGGAAGCAGATGCTAATGACTGACAAAAAGGTCTGATTGCATTTGTGTGCCAAATGCCATGGTGTAACTGAAGTAGCTGAGGTGTCTTGAAGTGTATGAAATTCTTGTCAGACATCAATGTTGGTGAATAAAAATCGTCGCTCCATGCAGGTCCTTCACAACCAGAAAGAGTGCTATGAAAGAACACTGCAGGGAACTGCATTACACAAACACATGGAGCAGAGTGACATTTGAACCACAATGCCACTGCTAGACAACCAAGTTTAAAATTTTGTTCATCATCTAACCGAGGAACATAGCATTCTTGTCCCTGTATTCCACAATGGAAATTCTCCTATTCAGAGGGCTCAAAATGTGACGGATTGGCATGATGAACTGATTCGCAAAATCCCCATAGGTAAATCCTCTTAAAAATCTGAGGAACAACCTGGAACATAGAGTAAGATGTTCAGCGCAAGAGTGGCTGGAAAAACTCCCTGAAAGTAGAAGGAAGAAACCTTTGGAGGAACCAAGTAATAGTAAAATTAATTAAACAATATCCTTTAAATCAATAATAATAATTAAGTTAGTAATAAAATAAATAAGAAAATCGATTTTAAAATCAGTAGTTTCCTAATAACTGAATGATGGCGGGAGGTCCTGCACTCTGGTGGGACTGGTTATTGTTGATGGAGACCAGTATAGGCGATGCTGAGGTGGAGGAACATATAAGTGTGTGGTGCTGGAACTGGTACAAGAACATCACTTCGGAGAGAAAAGAGAAAATGTAGTTACTTGTGGGTTTGGAGCACAGAGTCTATTATCAATCACTGATGCCATGTGCAGCACATAGCTCCGGCAGCACTACTATAGCAGCATAACTAAACGGAGAGAACCAGAAGGTAACACAGCCAAGGGGCAAGAGCCGACCTGAGCCATGCATCATAGTCTAAATCTAACTAAAAGCCTGAGTACATAAGAATGGTTTTTAGCCTAGACTTAAAAATCTGGAGAGTAGGTATAGGTAGTATATAGTATAGGTGTTTATAATAACATGAAATGATCATTAAAATGTATTGATCTATGTATAATACAGCAGTAGAAGTGTAAATCTGATCATATCATGAATAACATGACGAATATGAAGTTGCTGTAGAGGAACATCTTTTTGTTACACAGTTTATTCATTTATATTGTTTGCTGTGGGTGAACTGCAGCAATTTATCTTGAGTACTCTCGCTTTTTACAACACCAGTAACATGAAGGTCATTTTCTTTCATTCTTTCTCTCGCTAGGAAATATCTCGAAGATGTGCACTGAGGATGGCTGGACAAACATAGACCACACCGTGATTGCTCAGAATTGTGGATATAACCTCAATTTTACAGAGGGCGAAGATATGGTACAGTATTGGCATGAACATTTTAATGGTTATAATCAAGCTTAATGCCGTTTCCCCAGTAGGAAAAACTGGCTAATATTGTGCATGTCCTTCCTGTGTCTGCATGGGTTCACTCCGGATGCTTCCGCTACATTGACCCTGATCTGAGTATCTATATGACTAGCTTTAGTATGATCTAGAGTGTTGATCTAAGTTTGTACTTAATGCTTATTGAGGAGCACTTGTTCTAATAGCCATGCACTAATATTATGTCAGTAGCATACCAGTACCAAAGCTTTGAAAACCAGAATGGATGTGACAGTGAGCGAGTTAACCTATAGATATATTTAAAGTACTAAACATCATTACCTCTAATACAACATTAAATCAAAGGTGATGTATGGAAGTTAAAAATAAAACATAAACACAGCGTTTCCTGTATGTACTTTGACTTGTATTTAATTGCAGACAGTATGAACCCAATATTTTTCTGTTTTTTTGGTCAACATCTTTCGTTTATTATTAAACATCACTTCCTGCATTTCAGGCCTATTCCAAAAACATGTTTAATGTTGGTGTTCCTTCTCACAACACTTAAAATAATAATTAATGGCTTTGTATCCTCAGTGTCAAAATGTCTTTTATGTCTTTGTCCTATTCTTCCTGCCAACATGTCTTAGGTTGTGCAACAGTACAGGACTACAGTCAGGCCAGGCCAGTGCACGTAACCCCTTCGTTCCAAATTGTTGTTAGCAGTGAAGATTATCTTAAGTCTAAGGACAATCTCAAAGTGAGCAAGCCTAGGGCAGCAGTGGCAATGAAATACTCCTTTAATATAATAAGTACTGTAAGTAAGAAACCAAGTCTCAGAAGGTAAACTAGTCAAATAAGTTTGTAGTATTAGTTCAAAAAAGAGAATCTAATTAAATATTAATAGTTGCGATAATGCGTTCAAACCATGGGTAGAACGTTAAAGCGACTTTATCACCTGAAACTTTTAATAATACAGTCAGACAAAACACCCAGTAAAGAAAAATATGAAAGAAAAAATTGGTGCAACCACCAATTGTAAACACAATTGAGATAGTTTAGCATGACCTGAAGTGCTGTTTATGCAGGAAATTCATGAATGGGCTAGAATTCTTCAGCAAGATCTGCTCAGCAGGTACTGGAAACACTAAGGGAAGTTTGTACTGATCAGGACCACATACAGTCCACTGGAATGTGAATGAGTCACAAATGTGTTCATGACAAGAATGTTTGTTCATTATTAGGTCAGGCAGAATGAGATGTTGAAGAACAGGTACATGTCATGCAAGTATCTATGGGACTGTGGTGGCCTAGTGACTAAAGTACTGGACTATGGACCAGATGGTCCAGGGTTCAAGTCCCACTTTTGCCACAGTTGGGTCCCTGAGAAAGACCCTTAAGCCACAATTGCTTGGATTGTAAGACTGTATTGGAAACAATTGTATCTGGATACAGGTATAAATGTTTTCTTGCACTTACAGGGTGAATTTCTAGGCTCAGTGAGGATCGGCTACACCATTGGCCACGCTGTGTCTCTGACGTCCCTCACCTTTGCCATCTTTATCTTGTGCTTTTTTAGGTATGAGGAAACTTTTGAATATATGAGTGTGTGGGAATGTTCTCTGGCTATGCTTAAATGGTTACATCACCACTGATGTAAGTTTAAAAGGATTTAATAAGTACATGCTGGACATGTTGACAGATCATGATGTAATCAGCTTTACATACAGCCCTGTAAGTCTTAAATCATCATCAAACTACACTGCTCAAAAATATAAAGGCAACACTAAAATAACACATCCTAGATTTCAATGAATGAAATATTTCAGTTAAAAATATTTATTCATTACATAGTGGAATGCATTTAGAATAAAATAGAATAAAATAATTCATGTCAATCTGGATTTGGAATCATACTTAAAATCAAAGTGGAAAATCAAATTACAGGCTGCCTTACATCAATGCCTTCATCATGAAGGAACTGCTGACACACTGTAGCCACATGTGGCTTTGCACTGTCATGCACCAGAAGGAACCCAGGGCCCACTGCACCAGCATATGGTCTCACAATAGGTCTGGGGATCTCATCCCAGTACCTAATGGCAGTCAGGGTTCCTCTGGCTAACACATGGAGGGCTGTGTGGCCCTCCAAAGAAATGCCCTCCCACACTATTACTGACCGACTGCCAAACCTGTCATGCTAGAAGATGTTGCAGGCCGCATAACATTCTCCATGGCATCTCCAGATTCTGTCACGTCTGTCACATGTGCTCATCCTGCTCTCATCCATGAAGAGCACAGTGCGCAAATGGCAAATCTGCCAATCTTGGTGTTCTCTGGTAAATGCCAATCGCCCTGCACAGTGTTGGGCTGTAAGCACAAGTCCCACTTGTGGACGTCGAGTTCTCATACTATCCTCATGAAGTCTGTTTCTGACAGTTTGAGCAGAAACATGGATATTAGTGGCCTGCTGGAGGTCTTTTTGCAGGGCTCTGGCACTGCTCCTTCTGTTCCTCCTGAGAACTGAGATCCTGAGGGATGGGAACAGAGAAATTATCTGTGGCCACCACCTGCAGAAACAATCCTTTATAGGGGTTGCCTTGCGAATTGCCTCTCATTTCTAACTGTTCCTGTGTCTGTTCCATTTGCACAACAGCAGGTGAAATTGATTCGATTCACATCAGTGTTGCTTCTTAACTGGACAGGTTGATTTAACAGAAGTATGATTAATATATATATATATATATATATATATATATATATGTTATAGTGGCACGTATTTGGTGTGATTTTGCCCTTTTCAGTTGAGCAATAGCAGCATCGGGCAGCTTCATTGGGAAGCCAGTTTTTTTGAAGAAGGAAATGGTGAAAAGGATAAGATATTTAAAAATCATTGTAAGATGGTATTATGGAGCTACAAACTCGTATTTGAAACGTTTGCATCCTGTAGTCACCAGTATATTATATATAGTCAGTATACTGTTGCAACAATAACACATCTGATGATCTGATGCTAGCTTAAAACTTTTTCACATTAATGTAAAGGCTGTGATCTGATAAGGTAACAGTTTTGTTTTGCTTTTTAAGAGGTCACACTTGATTAATGGAAACAAAGATTGCATGCACTTTGAGAAAGAATACAACATGCACATGTTCAAAGTTAAATGCTTTATGTGTCACATAATGTTTGGTCCATATATGCATAAATCAAGTTGCAGTATTAATGTATAATCTTCTGTTTGCAGGAAGCTCCACTGTACAAGAAACTACATCCACATCCAGCTGTTTTTGTCATTCATCCTGAAGGCCATTGCGGTTATCATGAAGGATGTGGTGCTCTATGAGGTGGAGGAGCCAGACAACTGCAATTCTGGATCTGTAAGTAGTTCTCCCACCTGCTTCTTTATATGTAGGTAGTTAGATAAATAGGTTTGGGTGATGTGGAAAAATCAGGATTACACTTGCCCAGTGATAAGTTTCAAGGGACTTTACGCCACTAATTCTGAGTGAATTGTACTTCACACACTGTAAAAAAAATGAGTTCTTATGAGTATTATAAATAAAACATTTATTTGTTAAGCGCTGATGCATGTAATGATGCTGGTTTGAGCACCATATTAGGAAAGCAATAAGTCTGGATCCTGCTGAATCCTAGTTAATTAGTTAATTAATTAGTTCCCACTTTTTACCCTCGGTTCCACTCATTCACAGGGTGCAGGTAAGCATAGCATGACTGGCCGTACAGTTTTTCCCAAGGCAATGCCAAATTTCAGTCCATGTCCCTGTGTCCAAACTTATTATTTGTTGTGTGTTTGTTGTGTGTCAAAAAATGACAAATTCATACTGTAATGAACATTAACAGGGAATTATTGTCCAAAAGTATCCCATCAGACTATGTGATTTAATGACATGGCAGCCATCAGTAATATCCCTATGTTATGCTGACACTAATAACAATAAAGAATTGCCCAAAATGTTAATTCAAAAGGAACACACAGATTATTCCACAAGTTACTGTACATGTTCAACCCTAAAGTGGCCAATCACTTGCGGATTTTGTAACCGAATAAAATGAATAAAATTAGCAGCCTTTTCCTGATGTGACTTGTTGCCGTGACTCACTATGGCTGAATGAAAATGCAAAAAACAATACAGTGATCCCTCGTTTATCGGGGGGGGGTTACGTTCCAGGACCTCCCACGATAAACGAAAATCTGCCAAGTAGGGACACTATATTTATTGAAGTATTTATACACTATTTTAGCCATAGAACTTGCAGAACGTTTGGGTGGCATCGTAGGGCTTGAATGAATTTAATCTAAAATGAAACTTTCACAAACAGAGAACACAACACTGCAGATAAAAACTTATGTCAGCAAGTAGAGACTCAGGCGGCCGATGCTCTAGTCTTACTTCTCGTTTTTGGTGAGTATTCATCCGCTGAGT
>JAUZST010015933.1:0-10011 GCA_034779995.1 Parotocinclus haroldoi | reverse complement strand
TTGTACAGTTGTACAGCCTGATAGAGAATGTTCGGAGGTTTTTTTTTTTAACCTAATGCTTTTTCCATCGATTCAGAGAAAAACTACAAGCAACACTCGGCTGCAGAGGGCTTTCTAAACCAATAAAATGCTTAATGAAGCTGACATTTCTCAAATGTATTGCATGGGATATAGGACAGGGCTGCTGTACAATAGAATCTGCTCTGAATAGTAATTGAGGGATTAAGTATTCATAGTGTTGCAGGCAAGCATACTTAAAACCCTGCACTCCTGCTGAGAGAGCCCCCAGGCATGGCTACACAGTCAAAACAGCCATTATAGAGGCACTGAGAATGTTTAAGTGTGTCGTTTCAAAGACAAGGGCTATCACAGTGAAAGATGGCAAATGGTTAAAAATATGGTAACAAACACACCATTATGTTTTCAACAAAATATCACATGATGTTCGTTTTAAAAGAAACCTCTATATAACCAGTGAACATAAGCACAAAAACACGAAAGAAGTCATAACCATAACCTTGCACTTAATAGAAATTACTGCTGTAACGCGCCATAACTGTTTATTTTGTAGCTTTAGTATTAGAAGAAAACATGCCTAGAAAACCCAAGTGGGATGACCCAAGTTCAAAAGTCACATGTACAACACAATTAAACTGCCCTGTTCTGAGCATCTCTGTCCACCATGGCTTGAAAACTTCCTTCTAATGTACTCCATTCACTGAATCTGCTAGTGTCATGTCAAAACCAAGACAAAAGCTGCAGAGACCAGAACAGCTTACTACATCAATCCTCAGCTTCAGAGCATAGAAGAAATGAGCAGGAGATTCCATCCATCCATCAATTATCTTTCGCTTAATCCACACAGGGTTGCGGCCCAGCCAGTGCCCACCTGGCAATTCTGGGCAGGAGAAACCTAGACGGGGCGACAATCCATCGTAAAGGCACACACACAGGCACATACTAAGGGCCACTTTAGAGACACCAATTAACCTAACACACATGCCATTGGTCTGTGGGGAAAAACGAAGTACCCAGAGTAAACCCACGCAGACAAGGGGAGGACTCGACACAGAACGGACCCAGGCTGCTCCAAGTTCATGTTTAACGGTAGCTACAACAGCCAAATCTGCTCCAAAAATTGTAAAAGTTGCAGATATCACACTGTACACAGTAAAACAAACTTGATAAACTGCATTATAGAAACAATTCCTGCATTAAAAGACAACAGAAAATTGGTCAAACTTCTAACTAATTTTACTGGTGTATCAGAGTGTTTCCAAACCGGACTTAAAAATATGTTATGCATCAGCAAATAGCTAGGGTAACATACAGTACTCTGCAAAAGCCTTAGGCCTCCACTAAATGTGTTGTTTTAGTAATGGTATAATTACCATACATAATATATCTTTGACGACTGAACCCAAACAATTCCAAATTGGATTTGTTACTCCATAACACTCATTTCCACTCTTGTCACATAGTGGTTTCTTGGCTGCTTCCCTTCCAAAAAGACCACGCTTGCACAGACTACATCAGACTGTACCAAGGCATCCTAATCAAAATACCCGATTCTGCTATTGCTCAAGTATAAGCCACACTAAGCCTGTAAAAGCCATTTCTGATATTCTTTTCATGTTTTTTTTAAATACTGCATATCAATGCCCTGTATTTTTAGCTGTAATAAAGAAAGTGATAAATAATTCTTTATGGTCATTAGAGATGCATTGATCATTCGGCTGGTGACCAGATTTGGACAGTTTTCAGCATGATCGGCCATAACCAGGGATCGGCCTATCAGTTTCCTTTAACTGATTCTGTGCCGGTCACATTTACACTTGCATAGTGCATGACGACGACACAAAGGGTTGTGGCTTGGGTTGTGTTGTGTTGAGCGCTACTTAGTCAACTAAACAGTCTCCATATTGTACATTACAAACGAGGAAGCAGGGATATATTTAGGATACAGCCGTGTCTTTGGCAGGGAATCTCTTCAGGGTGTGCTGTTTGCAATACATTCAATGTTAAAAATAAGCATCTCCACATTACACCACTGCAATATCCAATCTAATGGTGGCCCAAGACTTTTTACATTTTACAATCACTTTTTATAAAAGTGGAATTAAAGAATAAATAAAAGGACAGACAATTATCTACAGTTGCTTGTTAGAAAATGGGGGTTTGATGCCATAAGAGCTTGTAGGCCAATTTCATGGTAGGAACACTTGTGGTGGGTTCTACGACCAACAAGGGATAGGGGAAGCGGCAAGGTATAGAATCAATAATTTCCCTAGGACATTGCCTAGGGAAATTATTACCTAGTACATAACTGACTCCCATGACAAATACACAAAAACACCATGCATGGTATAGCGTGGAAACAAGCAGACATGAAATCCTGTACTCCACTGACAACGGGAAAATAAGGCAGCAAGGCTGTGACAGGGAGCAGATACATTTTGGGGAGCATACGATTAATGCAACATCTTTTTGTATTTGTGTATTACTAGATATGATCAGTAGCCTTCAACCTTTTCCGATTATTTTCTTTCAAGTCACAGATAAAAAGATCTGCCGCCTTTCCCTACAGTCTCCATGGCAATAGTGGTATGATAGAGTGGACATCATATCCTCCCTATGATTAGTGGCACAAGTATCATCTAATATGCAAGCCACTCAGTCTAACTGCTTAATAATGAGAACCCTTAACAAGAGTAATGCCTTTGCTACAGGGAAGGACATCAGCTATGATCAGATTTTTTTTCAATTTAAGAGAATATGAAACCAATAAAAACAGACGTCCTAAAGAAAATGCAGAATGCTGCACAGTGGTAGCAAATATCCCACATAATGATGACTTCATCTGATGTGCGATGAGGGGCAGCAATGGTCTAGGGCTGATACTTTGAGAACGCTTCTATTTTATGACACTTTGAACATGGGTAATTCCTTTGGTTTGAGGGGTTAAGGAGAGGTAAAAGCGTATTCCAGAGCAATCCTTTCAGAACTTTATTTCTCTAGTTCCCTTATTGCCTATGCAAATAGTCAGGAAAAATATGGATGGTACTTAGACATCCTAAGTGTCCAATCAAAAAAACTGTATAAAAGCACACAATTTCCAGTCATGATGATTTTCCATAAACAAAAAAAACAAAGTTAGTGGACCAAATTCAAGCAGAAAAATGCCTAGAAATAGAAGAATGCAAATCAAATAAAAAAATACACAGTATAAAGATATACATGCAATAGCTTAGCAATGTACATTTGTAACTCTGCTCCATTTAAGGGACAATATATAAGAAAGAACAAGCCCAATAGCCATAAAGCCATCTGAGGAATTGGGCGAGACAATAGGCAGCTGCTTCCACTTAATATCTGCTGCGTTTTGGAGTGCAGTTCACGGCTATAACTGAACAGCTGTGCTAACTGCCCTGTGTCAAGGAAAAGCCACCATTTGACCTTGAGAAGATCCAGTCTTTCAGGTCATAACCGTTTCCCATAACCCAGCAGCGCTTAAACATCCTATAATCTGAGTTGCACTCCAGGGATTAAAGCATGTATTACACTCAATACATCCGCTGAAGTCAAGTTAAGCTCTCTGCTCTCTCCTGCAAAACTCCAACACAAGTACTTACACCAGTCCAGCCTGGCATGGAATAGTTCTAGATGCATTCATGCATTCATTCATTTGGTGTTAGCACCAAATCAAACCTAATGCATGCTAAATTAACAATGTATTTGAGTATGAATAATTCACAAACCATACAACAATACTACTTTGATGAAATGCTTTGTAAAATGACTACACAACATGGATGCATTGTCAATTAAAGTCCAAGCAGAATTTCAATTCCACTTATCGGTTCTTACTAACGCATTTTATGCCTCAAATACATGGCCAAGATTAGCGCAAAATACATGTTTAAACAGGAACCTATCTGCTAACATATGTAATCACAAATTTGCTTTGCTACACTCGCTAGAGTATAAACGGAAGATGAATGCTAAAAAATAGCTCAAAAGTTTGGCTCCACTTTGAGAAAACATTAAACACAATCTGTCTAGAGAGTTGATCTGTTGGAAAGGAAATTGTACATCTAAAACACAAGGATCATATTGTAAAAATCAAAATATGAAAATAATTCCATTTGGACCACGTTTGTCATTTCAGAAACAGAGAAGTTTCCCTAGCTAGTGGGAAGATAAAACCTTAACATAAAAGATTATTAGTTTTGAAGTTGAACTATTTCTAAACATTTTTAAATTGCTAAGAATCTGAATCGATAAGCAGAATCAGAATCAAGAAAATTGGTGCTTTCATAGTTTTCTGTAAACAATGATGTGGCCAGTCCTAACTATTATTTATATTTATATACCTAATGCTATTCTCTCATTTTAAGAAAACTCCTACTTTGTTCCAGCATATTCAAATTGCCCTGCCAATTGGCAGCTAGGTTTCCACTTTTCCTGGCTGAGAAGATCAGCCCACTAGACTTGAGACAGACTTCTCTATCCTTGTCCACAGATCACAAGATCCTCCGGATGTGTCCAAGCCAACTGGCATATATAATCCGTTCTGTCTGCCCGGGGTCTACCCTGGGTTTTCCTTACAAAGGCAAGTGCCAGAAACGGTTCTAGAAGCATCCTTGTGAGATGCCCAAACCACCTTAAATAGCGTCTTTAGAACAAAAAAACAGAGACTCACGTTCCTCACCCTGTTATAGACAATCAGTCCATCAACCCTGCACAGGGATCTCAGGTCTCGTAATCTCAAGCTGTTTGTACCTGTAATCATACTCAGTCCGTCTCTACCCAGACTACCCCTAGCATATCATATGTAGCACAGCCGGTGGTGCTGTGGTCACGGTAGTGGAGTATTGAGCAAAAGTTTCGACTGACACTGCCTTTAACCTTCAGTTGCATGGTTTCAGTATAAGTGTGTGAATAAGCTATACGTTGCTCTGGATAAGGGTGTCTGCTAAATGCAGTAGATCTGTACATAAGCATTTACATTCACCCACCACTTTATTAGGTACACCTCCTTTTTATGCAGGGTGAGTGATCAGGGGGAACTCATATGCAACCAGGAGAATAAAGGGAACAAACAGCCTTTTAAGTTAATTTCAAACGCTTCTTAACATTAAAATAACCTCCAGTGGTAGATTTTGACATTTCATTTGTTAAACTCATCCAGCTTTCTAGATTCCAACCCAAAGTTTATCCCATTTGCTGATTTTGCATTTCCTTCATCTTCTGCTATTTATAACTTGCATTTAATAATCAAGGTGAAGCTATACAGCATCATTTGCTATGATCAGTTTGTGATCAACTTTCAGTCCAGAATATTTGTCTTCGTTTTCAGAATGATATGTGGTATTTTATTTTTCATATTTCTCTGATATTTGAAGCATGCGATTAATGATACACTGAATGTTTTACACATTTACACATCTCATCATTTCATTTAACATGAAAGTGCTGTTCCCTTTGTTATTCTTACTGGGTTTTCCATCCTAGCAACTCAGCTAATGAATGCATTGTTAAACAAAACAAAACATCTATTGTTAGCATGAATCTTATAGCAGTGACGGGCAGTCTTGATCAGCCCGTGACCCCTCTGTGTTTGTGCCTCCAACACACCACCCATTGACATAACTCAGAAGCTTACAGACATTCTTGAGGTTTTAAAGGTTAGGGTTCAGTTTGCTTTACTGTTTTAAGAAGCAAATCAGCAAACAAGAGCAAAAGCAATTAGTTATTCTATACGTTACCAATTTAAAAGACTTATATAGGGATGCTAATAAAGGGTATTGGGAAGTGACATACCAATTAATCAGTCAGCTGATTTTTATTTAATGCCATTCTGAGACATAGGCCAATATATGCATGTATTAGGTTGATTTTCAGTGGGGAATAGTAACAACTTTAAAAATCATATATTCCTGCATTAGAACTTACAGCTCATACACTGGGACTGAGAGACTAAAAACAATGAGGCGCTGAGAGAACATTCAGGCAGAGTGGCTCCAATTATGACGAGATAAAACCTTTGTTTCCACCAGTACAATTTACTAGACTTGGGATTAATAACAAAAAGATGCTGCTACCATGTGCACTACCCTAACATTGTTAGATAAAATATATACTGTTCACAAAAATTAGAAGATACTTCAAAATGTAATATCTAGTGATGTTTTGATAGATCATCAATCATTATCCGCCAATTTCCATGACAAAGCATGTGATGATCGGCGTATGTCGATCAATGCCTCTCTTTGCTGATCACAAAAACCATTCACCTATACGTTGCAGCCCACAGAGGCCCTGTGTGCAGTGGTGTCCCCCCCCCCACCCCCTTGCACAGGCGCGTGGCAGCAAATCAAAAACAAACATGTGTCCCATGTGGAACTTTTACACGGTCTGTGAGAGTGACGCAAACCTTGCCTCTTGCAACACATGCAACGAATACCTCACAGGAGAAGCACAATAAAATGCTTCAACACAACTAATTTAATGCGTCATTCAAAGAACAAACACGTGGCGGAGTATGGTGAGTTTGAGGCTAACTGCAAAAAAAATCAAAAGAAGGCACCCGGTATGTGACCAGCATCAGATTTGCATGCATGGCTGATCAGTATCGGAATCGGAAGGATCCCTAGTAATAGCCCATAATAAAATAT
Source organism: Parotocinclus haroldoi (assembly GCA_034779995.1). NCBI lineage: Eukaryota > Metazoa > Chordata > Actinopteri > Siluriformes > Loricariidae > Parotocinclus > Parotocinclus haroldoi. Next base: position 3,334 of record JAUZST010015933.1, on the reverse strand, counting down.
CCCCTTTTTTTTGTGAACAGTGCATATAAGAGCGATATTTATTATAAAAAAAAAGTTTGAGTGCAAACATTGGCATTTATAGCTTAAACCAGGGGTTCTCAAGCTTTTGCAGGCTGCCTTATCCACGTCATGAATCTCGCCCAAGAACACAGCAATACCCCACCAAGAGTCAGTCCAAACAAGAATCAGAGCAAAACCAAAGGTCAGCAACTAAATAACACTCTGCACGGCACTAGGAAGGATGAGGCAAGAATCAGTTTAGAGGTCGGAAACACCTCAATAAAGTATTCAGATTCTGAGACGCGAGTTTACAGATAGCGAGATATCTCACAAACAGACTTGTCAAGAGAACTAGAGCGAATGGCGCTACCATGTGTGTTATGACATTTATATAGTAGCGCTAATGTCGCATCATGGGTTCAAAACACTTTGTTATAATTGGTAGAAATTAAACTGTGGTCGATTTGGTACTTTGACATTTTGACGTTGGGGGACTTTGCTGCATCTCTTTTGTACTAACAGCCAGTGATGAAAGACCATCGTTTGCAGAAGCATTTATGATTTAATGATTCGTACTGTGAAGTCGAATTTCTAGGAATGGTGGCTTTGGGACTGTGTTGAATGGAAGCAGACACTTCACTACATAACAGGTTTCACTGGAACTGCACTCTACCCATTTTGTGCGGTCACAATTAACACTAAGATTAATTATATTAGGTTTTGCCAAAGCACCCGAGATTGTTGGTTGATTCAACAGTCTGTGTTCTCCTCTATTGCAAACCGGTGGTATTAACCTTGGTGATAATTCCAAACTGGTGCACTGACACACTTCTTCTGTACAAGCTCGTCCATTTTTAATCCACCATTCTTTACCAGAATGGAATTTTATATATATTATAATATTTTCAAGTGACAGATATGTGGTAGCAGATTCGTGTCTATGATGTTCAGCCTCACCAGAAGCTTTCGAGTCTCTTGTGTTCTTTGGGGTGTGTCCTGGGTCTAACATTATTATCTGGTTGTGGAAGTTTCCTGCTTTTCAAGTACGACTTGTATTTTATGAAACTGAGTGCAGAGTGTGCACAATGTCTAAAAAACAAAATGCAATGTCCTTAATGAAAACCAAGTAGCTAATAAAAAGCAGAAGTTCTAACTGATATTACATTAAAGAATAGCTACCAAAAATATCCATTCGATTATAGGCAACTTGAAGTTTTTCTTAATCTAGTTACATAATGTTTGTTTCTCTAAACGCGATAAATCTTAGCAATTAGAACACCTACTCAGTTTAGTTTAGTAATTTTAAACTTTAGTAAATTTAGACTTAAATTAAGTGAACATTTGCAGGTTGTAGAAGTTTCTGTAGTCTGTTTTACTCTTCACTAAATTATGTCCCTGTTTCTCAATTTGTGGTTTGGCTGTTGTTTCTCACTGGTTTCTTTCAGTTTCTGGATTGTTTTCCTGTTTGTCGAGTATGATTAGTTGACATGAGCACCATGAAGCTGATCAGAGTATTTTGTTTCCTTTCTTCTCATGGAGTTTCAGTCGGATCTCTCTGTGTGGGTACACTGGCTGTGGACTGGAAACGGTGTCCGGTCACGTATGGAATGTGTGTTTCTACTCCGCTTGTGATAGTTCAAGTCAGATTTATTTATATGGCACTTTTTACAATGGAGCATTTGAGCAATTGTATCTCATTTTTAATGACAAGGAAAAACTCCCTAAACATTAAGACTTAAAAGGGACCCATCCTTTCTGTGATTGGCTCTGTTCTGGGGCTTCTACTTTTGATTTGTGATGTTTGGAACCCAATGTATTCTGTTACCGGAACCAACTAAAAAGTTGCACTTGGACAAAAAATATTATATCTCAATTTTCTGGGATTTTGTTGGTAACGTATATCTTGGGTCTAAAGCATTCACAAGTTGTTTGAACTCATCACTCTCAACCGCCTGAACTGGCACTGTGCGTTTTGATTGAAGTGGTGACGACATTTGTTATGTGTTGCTATGTGTTTTCATGTCTTGAGGCACTTTTCTTTCAGAATGATTTCACTAATGATTGCTGAGTGTGTTTTCGTGCTGTGACCTTGGTTGGTTCAAGTTTGTCCTGGAAAGCTAACTTCTGAAGTCTGTCTTAATCTTTATGTTCTCCTCAGTTGTTAGTTCACAGATGGCCAAATCATTTAGCAGAAAACAGCAAACAATTTCGGACAGTTTCAAAGCCACACCAGCTAAATGTGAGTGAGGATGGGCTATGTCTAGCAATTAAATCTAACAACATAGACTGAAAGGCTGGTGCTGTCTGTATTTTGTCTCCTGGAGCAGCTAGTTCACTCATTTTTAACTTTAGGCATACATCATTAGGCAGAACGATATCATCTGAGAATATAAAAATGGCAATTATTTTTTCTGTTTAAAATCTGCTTTTCTGGGTCACAAAGGAGTCTGGAGAAGCAACCTACGTTCAATAATGTAAAACATATTGCAACATGACATTTCAACACATAAAGCATAGGTCTTACGTACATGCCAGTGACCTAAAGGGATAAAAATATAATTAGAAACAATAAAATTCATTTCAAGAATGCATATTACATTCATTGTCTTAAAGAGCTGAACAGTTCTTTTAGGTTTTAGGGTAAATATCTTTCGTACACAAGATTGTTTCATGCAATTAGAGGTCAAAGACCAAAAATAGAAGAAAAAACCTGTTGATAAACGCAAACTATGCCTGAGCTCCCATAAAACAGGTTTAAATCTGAAAGACCATTCATAAAGGACACAAAGCTACAGGTTCTGCTTCATTCCTAAGGGTTCATATAAAGAAAGTGTTATCAAGTATGTTCGGCACTTTTTAGTCTTTATTAACTACAAGAACCAATGACTCAGAAGCACTCAGTTGGAAAAAATACATACCAGTAATCACAAAAGCAAGACCAGTCTCCCTTAAAAATCTGATCTAAATGTCAAAAATATCTTTCATCATTAACCAAATGGAATAATATGTACAGTGTTGACATCTGAAAAGGATTTAGGGATGCCTATAAGCCTTAGGAATACCTGTCATTAAACGTTGTTTTGTTTTTTTCAATTTAGTTGCAATTATGCCCCCAGTCTCATGACCACCTTCAGGGACTAGCATGTGCCTTTTCCACTGACACAATCCTTCCTCTGGCCAGCGGCAAATATTTATGGGGAGAACCAGCATGTGATGAGAAACATTATTAGTGTTTCACAAACCCATTCACCACTAGTCCCTGAGCCTTGATCACATAATTCACTTTCAGATCAAACATTTCTAGGAACTCATTTCATGCACAGAGCTATATATA
>JAUZST010015932.1:0-10011 GCA_034779995.1 Parotocinclus haroldoi | reverse complement strand
TGCTTGAATTGTAAGACTGTATGAGTTGTAAGTCGCTCTGGATAAGGGCGTCTGCTAAATGCTGGAAATGTAAATGTAAGCGTACAGTTCTGGTTCCAATTTTAGTCCTTCATATATTAATGGAAACAAAAAGCATGTCTGATTCATTTGCTCTTTTTCGAGGTTCTCGAAATGTTACAGCAAGTAAGTGAGTATTGCTCCCACAATTATTGGAACTAGCTACATCATTGTTACCACTGGCATCACTATTGCCCTTTCATCCTTCTCTAAACATAGGGTTTTCCGCTTGTCATGTTGTCTGCCCACTGTCTTTACAGTCAGTTCCATGCATTTGTCAAAAGTGGATTCACTAATAATGCTGCTGTCCTTGTCATGCCAGAGAGCTCATACATTATCTCTGAGCAAATGTCCAGAGGGACCCATCCATCCTGGAGCACAGGCTATGCATCACTAGTTGGATGTTGAGAGAGCATACAGGATTTTGATCAAAGAGAAAAGTTCCAGACACAGGGTCTCTTGAACACAACTCTTTAAGCCATCCTGACATTAGGATATTAACGGTGTTGCCCGTATAACATGGCTTGGGAAATCAACTTGGGTTTATCAGTCAAACCTGAAATTTAATGCAATGGCTGTCTGTCTGGGTCGTGTTTAGTTTTGTTCTGTCCCTCAGTCTTGTTCCAGGGCTTTGTTGTCTGTCTGCATTCACCTTGACAAGGAATTAAATTTATCAAAAACGTTTTCCATCATGTGGGGCAAAACACTAGTACAACCCCAAATCGTAAAAAGTTGGGACATTATAGAAGACACACATAAAAATAAATTTAATTAGTTCCTTACTGCAATATTCCATAATACTCCATAATATTCCCAAAAATCTAATTTGATATAATGATCTATATTTAAGCAGATGAACTTCACAGATTAAGAACCAGCATTACTTTGACAAGCCTCGTCAAGCATCAGAATATGGAGTTACATTCAGAAATGTCACTTTGCATACCTTTGCTGTGAAAAATAAGCCTTATCCTAAGTCCAAAAGAAGCATCAACTTTTATGGGCACAAGAAGAATTTATGACACCCATCTATAATAAGTCTTCCAGTCTTTTTTGTAAGAAATTAATGCCTTGTGGTCCAGACCAAAGATAAAAAGTACCATCCAGACTTATCAGCACAAGTCCAAAAGCCATTGTATGTGGTTGTGTCAGTTGTCACTGCACTTGCTTTCAAGAGAATGAAGAATCATCTACCACCCAAATATACAAAAAAATATGGAATGCCTATGAATTGCAGAAGACTGTACACTAGTAATCGACAACCTTGTGACACATAACCCAAGCAACTGTGAGTTTAATTGGGTCATTCTGGGGCCCAGTAACAGCTTGGCTTGGGTTTAAACATACTACATATACATCCTACCTATACTAGGAATTGTGTGTATATGTATATATGCACGTGTATACACACACACACACACACACACACCACCTCTACTAAATTAGTATATCAAGCCATATTTGTAATCTTACATCTCTTCACACATTCCAAAGTCAAAGGGAGAATCAAACAACTGTAAACACCGCAGATTACAATCAGTGTAGTCTGCCAAGACATTGCCCTCACCTTGGACCTTTGCTCTTACCACAGAAAGAGAGGGAAAGTCAGAGTCAAAGCTGAATACTGAGCTGTCTCTATGTATTGTGTCACTGACCTTTGATGATAATTTGGTCTTTCTACATGAGAAAGTACAGAAGGGGGAACAGAGAGTGTGTCGGAGAAAAATATGAAAAGAGGTCAATTTTATACAATATTATACAGTCATTCTCATTGTTAATACTTTGGTTAAGAGTTTATCATCTCCACCAGAGATCATCAACCCAATTCCTACTCTGAACAGACTTGATTTAACTAACATGCTAACATGACGTATGGGTGGGAATATTTAAGTGTCCAGAGCAAGGGATCAGATTGTCATACATTCTGGCCATTTTATAAGGTTTAAGCACCAGCTCTTTGTTGGCCCAAATTATAAATTACAAATACTGTTCAAAACAGTCTACATTTTTCAGAAGATTTAGTAACACAATTATGAGGTCAGATGATCACACAAGTTTTCCATCACAGTTGTCAAACCGTTCCTTTTGAAGTTAAACTGATTTGTCAGGAAGGTGAATGCCCATGAAAGTGTGATATTGATTCAGTACAACAACCTCAACTGCCACTGTCCATCTATGGATACTCTATGCCTGTACGTTTCACATTATGAACCTCTTAGCAGTGTGTGTGGCCAAAGTGAGTGTGGAGGAAAGATCACTAAAAGGGTTGAACGCATACTTTTGGTTATATAGTGTATGCATAAATTTTGAGCCAATAGTTCTAGATTTGTCAACAACTGTTACAAAATGAAGAACCGATAACATATCGCATAAAACATGCACCTAAAACTTCATATTACTCATCCTTAATAGAGAATAAGAAGAATAATCCTAGGGGTCTTTGAGACTGTCTAAAATAACTAAAAACATCAAGGATAATATAATTAGAGTAACTTTTTTTGTTTATGTAATATCTTTAAAAAACTACAGTTGGTTCAGAATGCAGCAGTTCCTGTGTTAGCTAGAACGAAAAAGTGTGATCATATAATAGTCATCTTTTACCGTCTCTACCCTGGCAGCCAATTAAATTCTGTATTAATTACAAAATACCTTTACTAACATAAAACACTACATGTTCTGGCTCCAAAGTATCTTAGCAAACTTATTGAACACCACAACCACTTGATTCACAGGATGCAGGGTTAATTATAGTTCCTAGAAAGAAAGCAACAGCTCAACGACTGCGGCAGGTGGAAAAGCTTTTTCTTATTAAGTTGCACAACTTAATTAAAAAAATCTTCCTGCCACTGTTTTGGACCCAAACACAGTCTCAATGTTAAAATCTAAAAAACACAGATTAAAATTTACTCAGGCTTTTGATTAGTCCATGTACAAGCCAACTGCACTTACTGTTCTTTTACTCTAAAGTTCACCCAAGGTCAAATGCTGCAAGTCAAGAATGCCGTGCCAGCAAAGCTGCTCCTGCAAGATGTGACGGAAATGTCAAGATCTCCATACGGATAATATTAAAGGCTGGACTAAATAATGAAGAAGTCCATTTTGTTTATTTGGTTTTGCTTAACGGAGCTACCGGTAACAGTGAAACACACAAGGTTGTATGCAGACACACGGAGGACATAGATTCCACATAGAAAGAACCCAGACTGATCCACCCTGAAATTGAACCAAAGACCTTCTTGCGTGAGATGGCCGTGCTACCCATCTAAACAACTTTGCTGCCTAATAACTATTTATAGTAGTATATTTGGGCTGTGTGTACAATTGATTTATACACACTCCTACAACTCAGTTTACTAAAATTGGGGATTTAGGGTCCTATAAACGCTTCATCCAGTCCACTATGACTAGCTCATCTGTTGCTGCACAGTCTGTGTTAGTTGTGTAGTTCTAGTTCTTCATCAGTCACTGGATGCTGGCCATAAGACACTGTTTGCTGGATATTTCTGATTTGTGAACTATTCTCAGTCCAGCAGTGAAGTGAGGCGTCTATACTCTGCAAAAATGTACATGTGACATTGGCTGCCAAAGGGTTGTCTGTAATAGATACATCTGTAAATGTACACATGGCCAGAAACAGAGTGTCAGATACAGTAGCTTGGCAGGAAGAGTGACATGACTTATTGCTCTATGTAAGTACGGTAGTTGCAATGTCTATGACAACTATGACAGTTTTAATGCAGATGTTATGTGTAAACAAGATCAAATAAGTTTGCAATGAAAAAAATGGTAACTTACTTTTTAGAAAATCAACATATTAACTGATTTGAAGTTGATGACAAAACAAACGCTATTTATAATGTTTGTTCTCAGCACTGACAGTCGATTTCAGTGGGTGTCTATGATTGTGTTTTCATTTGCCTTTAGGATATTACCATTCCTCCTGCTGACAAACATCTCGCAATCAAAGCAACACTCTCCAGCAGAACAATCAAAGAATGCAATTTATCACAAAGCAGTCTCAGTGAGCTGCTATCCAAAGCGGCAAATACAAACTGAAAGTAAACATTGTTAGAACGAGAAGTAATGCATTTGTGGTTGCACTCAGTAAATCACTGCAAGCATTAAGACACATTATACAAATGGGGCAACCGAAGTAGCTGCCTGTAGTGCAGATTTGCGCTGGGATTTAAATGAAGCATGTTGAAGCAAATGCACTAGAATGAACATCTGTCTGGGGACTTGCTGACAACACCTGTATGTTCAACATCGACTGTCACTCCCCATAAATAATGGAAGACAACAGAGACATTATTAAGAAGAGAAATATTTGACGCATGGCTACCACAAACGACTAAACTACGACATTGTATCATTAAGAGATTAAGCATAAGGAAATAAAAAGAACACTACATTTACAAATGTGTCAAAGCACACCCATATACTCAGCCCAAGCTATAACCTAAACAGCATGACTGAGATTAGCACAATCACAGCCAAAATGCTCGAGTTAGTCAGCCAAACCCAAAAAAATCTCAACCCAAAGTGAAAGTCTCCAACTTCATGATAACTATATTACCAAATCTACACAGCCCATTTAAAAATTGAAGAAAATTGAAAAAAAAATACAAACATTTAAGACAGCATCAGAATATTTATTTTGTATATCACAAGGACCCCCTTAGTACTCAACATGTTGGAGTGTCAAACTTAACTTAGCTGAATCTATGGAATCTAACATGGGATACTGCATGAGAGGGCAGGGATCTGAAATATAAATCAGAAGCCATTGTTTGGTCTCTGAGCAAGTCCATTAGCCTTCTTCAGCTCTGCTCACTTGCATCTTACAACACTTTATTCCACTTTCCCACATGGGGCAGGCTTGGTCTAACATAAGTGGGGTCCAATTCATTACAGGTACAACTGTCAGTTTGCGCTATAATTAAACGATGCAATAGAATTGTATTTTATCAGCCGATACCTTTAAAATTACCTCTTGAAAAAAATACTTATTATTAGGATAAAAGTGGAAGATGGCGGAAGAGTCACTGACTACTTGTGCCACCCTATCGGCCCCAAGGCAGGTTGATATGCTATTTACTTTATCCATGCACTCATAAGGCAACTTGATGTTTTTTTTAACAAAGTGCCAATGAGTGCAAATAATATATACACTGCACAATTTCTAATAAAGACATTACACCAGCCCTTCCAACAAATGAATTTGCCAATAGCCTTAAAATAGAGACAATTTGCTTACAAATTGTCTCTACTTGATCAATATAATCTGCCACACAGTATACAGGAATCAAATCAGGTGTTGCGTTTATTTCTGTAATCAGGTCAAAATCTATATGATTGATCAGCAGTAGGCAAGGAGATGTCTAACTTAATTCAGCTACATCATTTATCAAACATGCAGCCAATATCTACATTTAAATGTGTTCCAGAGAAACAAAACCGCGCTTGATGTCTATCAGCAAATGTTTAAAGAGATTTGCATGACTTGTCTGAAAAGAGAACATACCCATTAAGCTGCCGTTGAATTACAGCATCACATTGAGTATGCAGCTCTGAATTTGGTAACCAGTCTTGCAAGATGACTTGGCTCTAATAGAATTCTTACGGAATACAGTATAATGTGTTGATGAAGGTAAAGTCATGGCATTTTATTGTATTTTTGGGGAACACCCAAAAGATACTTCACCTTACTATAAGCAGATCTGGGAGTTTACACACCAAAACAAAGCATCATGTGCTACATTGATTGTATGGTGATTGTATTATTGATTGCATAGGGATTACTTTTATAAACACATAGATGGAGATTTGGAAATAGTGTTCTGAATATGCTTTACCTTGCCCTTGGAAGAAAAAGTTCTGATTGATTGTGATATATCAAAGCCCAAAACATCTGCTGGGCAAATTACTTATCAGTTCACTATAGAAAGGATGGTGATTCTCATAAAATTTAGTGTCTTTAAGCTGTGCATAGGACAACCATACTTCTGGATGTCATTCCACAAATTTAGAGTCAGGTTTTGACTTGAATGCTGACAGAATTCTGGAATCTGTGAATTTGGACCACCACAAAAGAAAATATACTTGCTCTCCATGCACTAGAGGGCGTTGTTTTCCATATGAAAAAAGTGTGACAAGGAAATGCTTTCCTACAGATATATTATACTAACAACATTAGTTCATGCTGTTTACTTTATATTATTCACTTGACATAAAGGGCTTTTCCTCAAGCTTGTGTGTACTTAGACCTCTGGATGTTATCTCAGCTAACCTTTTCTGCTTGTTGATTTCAGGGTCGCAGTGGCAGCAGACCAAGCAAAGCTGTCTGTACTACCAAATATAAAGAAATAATATAAATATAACAATATTTAAAAAAACTTAATAAAATAAAACTAAAATTAAACAACAGCAATGAAAAGCCACAAGCAATTAAAACGGAAGCACTTTTGCTTTTCTAAAAAATGTATACAGAATAAATTCATTTTTGATTGAATTCGTAAAGAAAGAACAATCTGTCAGACTTAATTTTTAGCTTATTTCCAGCTAAAAGATCTCAAATTAAGCGCAGCCTTTCCTGTTTATTTAAAAAGAAGGAAGGACCATGTCATCTTCCCAGGTACATTCGCTACAATACCATCACAGCATAGCTTTTACACTGCTTACATATATTTCATTAGGGTTAGGTTTCATTTTGAAATATCCTCTAATTTTTGTGAGCGGTCTATATATAAGGAATTATAAATATACATTTCTGGAATTAAGTTTTCATTTTCCTTGTATTTGCACCCATTTGAACTCATTACCTGTATAAAAGACACCTGTCCACACTCTCAATCAAACGCACGAAAACCTCTCCACCATGCTCAAGACCATGTCTTGTTGGAAGGGGAACCTTTCCCGTAATCTCCGGTCTGTTTTGCACTGCAACACATTTTCTTTAAGGATTACTCTGTATTTGGCTCCATTCATTTTGAGTTCAGTTTTGACCAGTTTCTATTATACTGCAGTTTAAAAGTATCCCCACAGTTTGCTGCTACCACCATGAGTCAATTTGTGGATGGTGTTCTCAGGGTGTTGAACAGTGACGAGCAGGGTGACAGCAATTTATTGAACCAAAGCTACAAGTAATGCTTTCATAGCAATAATGTGTATACTTAGCCAGCCAGAGCTTTTGTATTATGTCTGAAAAAGCTTGTAGACTGTATTGTCTGTCATCGTTTATTTGTATTAAATTTAGTTAACAGGCCTACTTTCTCAGGAAGTTACTGCTTCATTATTAAGTGATAAGACTTTTAGAAATCCAAGTGCTCTAATGCATCTTGAGATTCTTCAGGTACTTCAGCTTGGGCACGTGGATAATCTACAAAATAGTTTTCATGTGGCTGACATTTTCCCCATCAGCATGCAGTCTTGGAGATGATATGGAGACGCAAAGTCGTCTACAGAGTCAGCAGGGAGTATTTTATTAATCTAGCTTATCTTGTTTGTGGAAGAATCAAGTGAAGTCTGGTTAGATTCATGATTCATGGCTGGCAAAGTTGTAGGTCTATTCTGCACTGGTCCTCACTACTGGACTTCCTACCACAGAGAAGGGTTTTCTCACCAAACACATAATTATCCACTTGTTTCTGTGAGAAAAGGGTGTGCCCCAAGCTATTCTGTACCAGGTCTAATATTATTATCACTTTGAAAACAGGAACAAACACATTGCTTGTTTGCAACATGACACAAACAAACATAAAAAATAAGCAATAAAGCCATTTATTCTGCTATTTACAGTGTTGAGCCCAGTTTCAGGAGCGTCACCTTACATCACGTTCATCACACCTCATTTATATTATTGTAATTATTTGTTTGAAATCTGGCATTGCTCATTTACAGTTCATTGAGTTGCTAGATTGCTTATTAGCACCAAGAACAGGGATTACCATGAATAGGTTAGTCTGTCTTTATACTCTTGTAGTCCATGGAAGGATTCTAATTTAAGAATTTAATTTGTTTCTTTTGCACCTTGATCTCATATATGTGATGGACCCTGGAGAGTTTATATTGTATGATAGAGGTAATGGTGTAAATATATTTATATTCAAATTTACTTTTCCACACAATAAAAAAGTATTAGACCAGTGCCTTTTAATCTTTTAAAAAACACTTCTGAAAACTGAAGAAATGATAAAAATTTACATGACAGTGCTGCGAGTGTTAAGTGCTAACCCACAGAAAAATGTACATATTATGGAATACTCAGGTTTGATAAATTTAAGAACATTTCTAAGATGATTCTGAAATCCGTTGATGTTTAGCTGGTTTCCAGAGGTTAGCTAGGTACTGGACTACTGAATTCTGATTACAATTTTTTATAGGTAAAACCTGTTCACATACTGTAAGCATACACTCATTGGTCACTTTTTTACATACACCTGCTCATTAACACATGCCTAATCAGTCAACCACATTTTAGTAACTCCTGCATTTAGGCATGGAGACATGAAGACCAGTTCATGATCAAACCAAGCATTAGAACGTGGAACAAAAGTGATTTAAATGACCATGCATGTGCAAAGTTTGTTGGTCCTACACATGCTGGTCTGAGTATTTTAAAAACTGCTCATCTACTGAGATTTTCACACACATCCACCTCTAGGGATTACAGCAAGCGGTCAGAAAAAAAGAGAAACTATCCATGGAGTGGCAGTTTCTCAGTTCTCTGAGCAAAATGCCTTGTTAGAGAAAGGCCAGACTGGTTCAAACCAGCAACAGTAACTCAAATACCTCAAGTACCACAACTGTGGTTATGCAGAAGGGCATTTCTTTTTAATGGAAGCACTAAATGACCATGGTTTTGTCTTAATGTATCATTTCCAGCCATAATGAGGTAAATTCATGTTCATGACCTTAAGTGCTTGTTGCATATCAAGAATTTTGTTGTCGAAGACCTACAGAAAATGAACTTTTTGGTTATTCTATATGAAAACTAACATGCTAATAATACTAATACTAATTTATTTTACATTATTACACCTCTTATCATACTGTGTATCATAGGCTGTATCATGAATGCAAAACTTTCCTGCAAGTGCACAACAAAACTAAAGTGAAAAGAAATGTTAATAATAGACTAGTGGCTAGCCCAGTTGACCCAGTGACCACTTTAACACAGACAGCCACATAAACCTATGAGCAAGGGTGGAAAAAAGAAATACAGGTGCCACCCAAGTCACACGCACAATTCAATTAAATTGCCTCTTGCTGTTTCTGAGACTTAAGACTTACTTAAGTGTTTGTAGGCTTTATTAGTAGTAGTTGTTTCTAAAATTCTTTTATCCCGGCCTTACATCAAATGATTTAAAATCATTTAAGATTAAGTTATGCGATGTTTCGTATTCACTTTACCTTTATCATTTGGTGTAAAGCGGTCAGGATATCTCTCTTAAAAAAGGGATTCATTTCAAGATGCTGCAATGGAAACACCCAACTCATTGCTCCTTGCTGTGCCGTTGTGATCCTTGTGCGGGTGGTGACAATTATGTTTTCTCATACAATATGGTCAATGCCATGAATCATTGGGCACCTTTGTTAGTTAACAACCATGATCAAACAATTTAAATAGACAGCCATGTACGGTATTGTTACAAACAACCATGTGTTTCTAGTATTTCAGCACAAATATTTTGGTTAGCAAATCAATTGTTTGTGATTATGATTAAATTACAACCTTGGATAATAAGGTGTGGTACTGAGCCATATTGTATGGCAGAACACTTGGGAATATTATGAATCAGTGAGCATGATGAGGAACTGATGATCTAAAAAAAAAAAAAAAATCCTATAATTTAATATACATTTAGTATTTGTCTAATTAACATTTAGGCCGCCCATGGAGGATGGGTCCCCTGTTGAGTCTTGGTTCCTCCCAAGGTTTCTTCCTACCATTTT
>JAUZST010015931.1:0-10011 GCA_034779995.1 Parotocinclus haroldoi | reverse complement strand
CCCACCCGCCACCTATGGGCACAAGAGCAGGACCAACCCTAGATGGGATGCTAATCCATCGTAGGGCACACATACACAGTTATGCACACAGTCACACGCTAACGGCCACTTTAGAGACACCAATTAACCTAACATGAATATCTTTGGACTGTGGGAGGAAACCGGAGTACCCGGAGTAAACCCACACAGACACGGGGAGGATGTGCAAACTTCACACAGAAAGGACCCAGGCTGCCCCGCCCTGGGATCGAACCCGGGAACCGGTGCCAAGCCTCCAAGCCAAGCCTCCGTGGCCTTCGAAATCACTGCTGTTCTGGCTGGAAAAGGTTACAAAACCATCTCTAAAGAGTTTAAACATGACCGATTCTAAGAGAGATTGTGCATGCATTCTACTCCCAAATATACACCTTTAAACTGTTTTTTTTTATTACTCAGAGGTTTATCCAGGTCCCTGATACAGTGGATTCTATTTCTGTCACGAATATAAGAGACTGATTTTAAAAAACGATATAACATTTCTATAAGTATTCTAATGAAGTCATGCAGTGTGGATGAAAAGTAGAACTGGTATAAAAATCATTAAAGCTGCACTTTGTCGGACTAAAATGCACTGAGAGTTTCGGAGAGTCGATGAGAATTATAGTTTGGGTTAAAGATCATGATTAAGTGATTTATTAAATACGGCCACGTCTAGTTCTGAGAGATTTACAAGCATTTAATTGGTAGATTTCGGTTCCTCGTGTCTGTAAATGTGTTTATTCTGTTGTTTCTGCGTTTTTTTCAGTTACGGATGAGAAGCTCGTTTGTACGATTTTAATTACAAACCACTATGTATCTCGTTATCACGCATCTGTACCTCTTACCCTCAACAAACGACGTCCTGCTTGGAAACGTTTACGTTAGAAAGGCTTCTTTTACTTTAATTCTACTTATTAGCTTGCATACCCCAACTCTTACTTGATTACCTGAATAGTAGCACTTTTATTTAAGAACTTGTGTACGTCTGTCGCCCCTGCCAGGGCCGCCAGGAATGGAAATTAGTTCCTTAAAGCCGCCAAACCTGGATTTGAAAAGCATCCTAATGAACAAATCTGGGTTCTGTCCCAAACCTACAAGCAACCCTCCAACAGTACGGATGCTGTAAAATATTAAAACGCAATCTGCTCTTGTTGGGATCTGTCCCAAACACTTTCGAACATCCATCAGCCGTCTAAACACACAACCCACTGGGCGGGGATTAGAACAGCGTCGCTCGCCCTCTGTTTGATCAAGTACATACACAAATCCGGGTGGTGCTAAAAGGGGTGCTAAAAACAACCCAAAGGCACATTTACCCCTTAAAGGCTGCTAACCTTGGACTGAGAAAGTGCCACTCGAATTTCCTTATAACAGGCTTTAGGGAACTATCTGCAAACACCCAGCAGCCCACTAGGCGAATGGAAAATGGAACAGCAGCCTTCGCTGTGCCCTAATTAGGCCGTTCAGAAATTTGGGGTCTGTCCCAAACACTTAAACATCCATTATCCTTCCGAGTGAACTGCGTCTTTCCCTTTGCCGTATTAAAAACCTTTGCAATCCGGGCTTTGTCCCAAATACACAAGCGGCTCCTAACTTTGCTGTAAGGCACACAGCAGAGAAACAAAAAAAACGCTTAATTACTCTTAAAAGCCAATAACTATGGATTGGAAAAGTGCCTTAACGAGGGTGTTAGGAAATCTGTGTTCTGTCCCGCGCTTATTTGCATACATCCGCTAGCCCGTCGGGCTTGGACTGGAACAACAACAGTTACTCTTCCTTAACAAGGGGCCTCAGAAATTTGGGCAGCGTCCTTCTAGCTCGCTCGAACATCCATCGGCTGTCCAAAGGCTATTAGCCTTGGATCAGAGCAGCACCACTTTTTCTCTGCCCTATTAAGCACCGTCACAAATCTGTGCTCTGGCTCAAACACAGACAGTTATTTAAAGGCATGTATCATGTCTTAAGCACTGCAAGGGAACATCATCAGTCACTGTGCCCTAAGAAAGACCCTAGAAAATATGAGCTTATAGCCCTTGAAAGCACAATGCTTAGACTGGAAAAGTGTCCTAATGAGTTTTTTGGTTTTTTTTTTTTTTTAGGAAAAAGATCTGTGTTGCTGTCCCGAACCCATTAGCCTTGGATCAGAACAAAAGCTCTACATCTCTACTCTATTGAGCTCCGTCACGAACCTGGCCTTTGGCCCAAACACACTCTTTAAAACCATAAAGGTCTTAAAAAAGGCTGCAAAGATTTAGATTGACACACCACCACTCGTTTTATTTTTGTCAAGGTGGCAAAACAGTGGTGGCTTGGCAGAGGTGGGATTTGAACCCTGGACCTTCTGGACCATGCAGCACTTTAACCACAGCCTGTAAATCGAAGCCCTTTGGCAGGGTGCGCCAGAAGTAAATAAGCCTTTTATCTGGACTCAGTCGCAATGAGCCGACGTTCAGATGATCCTGATTAAAGCTGCAATGACTCGAACGGCGCGGAAACTTTCTGAACCAGAAAGGACCGAAGGTTCGTTCCTGAATTTAGCGCATGCAAATGGAATGCGAATTTGTGGGATAAACTAGGGCGCCAGCGGGTTCGAGAAGAGCTGATGTAACCCTCCGGGGGACAGGCGGGATTTCTGCGAGAGCTTAGTGAGGGAGAGAACGGCAGCCAGTCAGATGCATTGTTTAACTTTAGCACTGGGATCTGATTCTGGTGCGATTAGATCGGCCCAGGTACAGACCAGGGGTCCATGATTGGATCAGAGCTCACAGAGACAGCATTTACAAAAACATTTCATTCACACTCTATGAAGGGAGAACCTCTGCCTTTGGGTTGGGACGTCGCGACTGGAAAAACACCAACAAAATCTAAAAACCCTCCTTTGATGATGAGAAGCACAAAGCCATCACTTGGATCATACCATTTGCGAGGCATGGGGGGGGGGGGACTGCTGTATATTTGATGTTGGTGAATAGTTTTAGTACACGCTATGGTTTTACACGTAACAGAGGGGATAATTAACAAAGTGCTCTTGTACTTGTAATTATTTATATAACTTAATACTTTTTATTTTTACTTACTAGGGCAGCCCGAAGGTCCCGGGTTCGATCCCAGGGCGGACCGGCCTGGGTTCTTTCTGTGTGGAGTCTGCATGTCCTTCCTGTGTCTGCGTGGGTTTACTCAGGGTACTCCGCTTTCCTCCCACAGTCCATAGACATGCGTGTTAGGTCGTTCGGGGACTTTAAATTAAATACTCAAATGTACTTACTTATCTATTTTATCAAGCTCTATGACTCTATCACAGTAGTTCCGTACTGTCTGTTTTGTCCTCAGCATTTGTAACTTCATGTACCGCATGCCTAGATCATATTTAGTAAAAAATAAAATGTATTAAACAAACAAAAGAAAGATTTATGCCTCAGTGACTTACCGACATCGCTATTCAATCTGGTGAGGCATTTAATGCTTAAATAAATGTAGATAATATGATATCTGCCTTTTCTTGGGATTCATTGGGTTGAATTTGGCCCTGTTGGTTGCCAGGTCAACTGCAAAACCACCTCTGTTTGTTTACCTGAAGTCCCGTTCAAGTACAGTACTGGGCGAATGTCTGAGGCCACCCTTAGATTTGTTGTTTTAGCAGTGGTGTAAAGACCAACATATTGGTATTCATCGTTTTTTTTTCTAGAACGTTATCGGAAAATATTGGACCAAAAAAAGCAGATTCTCTAGTTTTCAGTGTTTCCTCTTCTTACACTTACAGCATCTGATCCGTTTAATCGGGATGCCTTTTACGATCCGAAGACGCTTGATCGATCTTTTTTAAAAACATTTTTTAGAAGGGTAGCAGCCAATAAACCCAAACATACTTTAGCATTTTAAAAACTTGCACACATACTGCTCACAAAATTAGGGGATACTCCAAAATGAAATCCAATAATAAAAAAACAGGACATTTCCTGTACTTTCTGTTTGTATCTTAGTAGAGATACTGAGAAATAATCAATAATTACTGGCTCTAATGGTGGTCTAAGACTTTTGCACTGTACTGTGTGCTTTTCCTGTGCAGATTCAGAGGCAACCAAGGATGACATTATATTATCATATAACATCATCCAAAGCTGCGGCGTTCTTAAAGCTAAGATTAATCGTTATTGTGACATTTGCCATGTTTTTCTTTTCGTCTAAAAATGAGAAGAGGAAAAAAGGAAGATCCCAAATTGAGCAAGCCTCCCTGATAGCAGAAGGAAGAAACCTGGGGAGGAACCGAGAATCAAACAGGGACCCGACCTCCATGGGCGGCACCAAACGAGTTCAGGCACCAAATGATTTTTGGGTCACACTTTAACCCTGTTTTTCCTGGGCAGAGCCTCCTCAGGCATAAGTGGGAAGCCGGTCCACTGCGGGGCTTGTTAGGGCTGAAGATGATCCACCAAGTGGTGCCTCCTCCCTCAGTCTTGGTCATTCAAGTTTGCTTGGGACGCCTGACCGGGACCTGAACCCGCGGCGGGGGGATTCCTGAGCTTTAGGTCTTTAACTTGTTGATCCTCATGCATTCATATCACGAAACTGCAGGACGCCGTCAAAAGCACGTTTGTTCTCTCTACACAAAATCCAGAAGGAACGACATGGGCTATTTCCCGGCAAAAATTATAGCCACGCAAATGCCAGCTCGTCAGCCTCGCATCCCGGCGCTGCGTTGGGCAATTTGTTAAGCGAAGTGGATGTGAGCTGCGAGGACGGCTCTTAAACGTTCCTTAAATGCTTATGGACAATTTTAGCCGTGACATTTAAAAAGTGCGCCGCGATAAACGGAGTATTTGACATTCCCTCTAATGCACAGATAACACTCTCGGTCAGTGCCTTATCAGCCGTAGGCCGCTCTCTCTTTCCATGCACCGATGGCTCTGTTTTGGGACGAGCGTCGCTGGGGAGCTGCTCTACTCTCTTCCCCCTGCTCTTTGGGGAGATGCGCTAAGCAGTGCCTGTGACTCCAGAGGCTTTCCACGCACTGATGAAACCCAAAGTAACGCCTGCTGGTGAAACATCTCCAGACTGGCCATGAATTCTTCTGCCGAGCTCCCAGCTCCTGCTGCTCTCTGTCAGGGCTTAGGGGTTTCTGCTAAAGTTTTGGCACCCGGCCCAGACTAATGACAAACTATGAAAATTAAAATATACGACTATTATACGACACACTGCTACTAGTACTATTAATACTACTACTGATACACTGTTCACAAAAATGTGGGTTATTTTTCACTAGGTTGTGACATGTCCCCTCATTTTTGTGAACAGTGTGTTATTACTGCTGTTAATAATACTATATACACTATATAGTACTATAGTATACTACTTACTCTATAAAACTATAATACTAATACTAAAAAGCAACCACGTGCAATACCATAGCAACTGCCTAGCAACACAATAGCGACCACCTGGGATAACATAGCAACCAGATAGCAAAGCCATAGCAATTGCCTAGCAACACCATAGCAACCAGATAGTAAATCCATAGCAATTGCCTAGCAACACCATAGCAACCTTTTGGGATACCTGCACAACAGCACAAATACTGGAACATCCCCACTCGTGCCCAAAAGTATTCAGGCAGTATTGGCACAGAAGCCATACTTTCTTCAGTTTCCCACATTTTAAGCGCTGTTGTAGTTCCTTGAGGAAAAGCAGATTCAGTTAGTACTGTTACTACAATCCGACTACTACTTTTACTGTTAAAAGTATTACTTCTATTACCACTATGATACTTGTTACTTCTACTTATATTGTTAATACTACTATTACTTCTCATATTAATCTAACTACTGCCACTACTACACTGTTACTAGTACTAATACTCTTACTACTATTGCTTACTATTGTTACTTCTAATACTACTACTAACAATTTTTACTATGACAATAACTACACTGTAACTAGTACTAATAATCTTACTACTATTGCTT
Organism: Parotocinclus haroldoi; assembly: GCA_034779995.1. NCBI lineage: Eukaryota > Metazoa > Chordata > Actinopteri > Siluriformes > Loricariidae > Parotocinclus > Parotocinclus haroldoi. The sequence continues at coordinate 4,033 of JAUZST010015931.1, read as the reverse complement.
CTACTACTGTTACCTCTACTATTACTGCATATATTAGTACTAATACTATCAGATTTCAATTGACTAAAATTGCTTCTCCTAAATTTATTTCAACTTCTACTACTATTGTTACTTCTAATACTACTACTAACAATTATTTCTATGACAATAACTACACTGTTACTGGTACTAATACTCTTACTACTATTGCTTCTACCACTGTTACCTCTACTATTACTGCATATATTAGTACTAATACTATCAGATTTCAATTGACTAAAATTGCTTCTCTTAAATTTATTTCAACTTCTACTACTATTGTTACTTCTAATACTAATACTAACAAAAGAGTGCCCCCACATTGATCGTTCAGTAGGGCGAATGGTCACCCAAGAGTGCCAAAACACCCCGACAGCGATGGGGCATGAGCAGGACTTGGGGTCACTTGGGGATTACTTACTGATACTGAACTAATGAGACTCGTCCATATTAATGGATAATCTAATCCAGGCATTTTAACCCGGTCACTGGTGTGCACATGCCCAAGCCTGGATAAATAAGATTACATGTGCGGGTCAGAATCAATGTGGCGCCCCCTAATGGAAGCGACTAAAAGAAGACAAAGTCCAGGTATGTCCGTCGTTTTATGTGGTGCAACCGCATTACGTCTGACTGCTAATGCAGAAGATCTTTTTTAGGCTTTTTCATCTTTCGTGGCTTATGTGACAAAAAGCTGAATGCAATCCGTAAACACAGGTATCCGGGCTGAGAGGTAAAGAACGTCTTTGAAGCGTTCTGTTCAAAATGCAAAAATATGCGACGCGCTGACCTAAATACGTTTTCGAGTTCAGGAGGACTTTCATTCAGCAACTAGAGGTAGTGTGTTAGACTTGCGTGGGTATCTGACAGGAGGTAGACAGGCTGTCATAAGTGTGAAACACACACACACACACACACACACACACACAAGTCAGTCTTTCTATCATTGTGGGGACGTTAAATTGACCCAGTATTACCCTAGCTATATATTACTATATCCACGTCTAAGACAGACCGTCACCGTTTGCAACCTAAAGCAAATCTTTTGGCTTTTTCTAAAGAAAGGTGTCGTTTCGGTCCTATTTTTCGACATTTGGCCCTCATGAAGCTTTTCAAACTTGACCCATGCAGAAAGAGGGAGCGGAACGCAGCACATTTTGCAGGATCCTGAACGCGAGAGCTCGAAGGATCTTTTCAGCGGCGTACTCAAGCGCTCCCCTGCTGCTCCTCTGTTCCTTTACTTCACAAACATGGCACAGCATCCTGTGTGCGTCCTCCTTTTTGTGGACTCAGACAGAAGTCAGAGTAAGACATTCATTTCCTGTTGATCCGGATAAGCCCTTGCGTGCGTGAGTGATGAATACTCAGTGACTCAGGCTGGATTAATACAGAATATTGGACTTTGGCTTCATTTCTGTCCTGTTAGAGATCTACGCAAGCTTCTCCTCCGTTCACCTCTTTATTGACCGGCGCAGCGGCGCTTATTGAACGGCGGCACCCGAAAACTGTAATTGAAAGGGCCACGGGCTCATGAGCATTCCTCATAATATCAGGTATCGGCACACGGCCCGGGCTCGGCGACTTCACGTGATCGTTATTTGTGTGTTTGCAGCCGGCCCTGTTCCTCGTCTGTAACACTGATAGGCTAAACAAACTGGCTGAGCTCATCTGCGCTGTTTCCACTTCGCTATCTAACGGCGGTTCAGCTCGAGGAGCATAGATCGTGCTGTGCTCACAGCTAGCAAAGCGAACAGAGCCTCCTCCAGCTCTGCAACTCCAACAACGTATAATGTTAATATAATAACTGTTCATTTAATAAATCCAGTGTTACGATAGGGCGTCCCGGAGATCTCCCAAGACCATTCCTGGTCCCGCTAAATCTCATTTACATGACATTTATTTAAACAAAAACACACATAGAAGGCATTTAAACAATAGTTGAAAACTATTCGCACACGAGTCTGGTCGGGGATTTGAGCCCGGAGTCCAGAGTCGCCAAGGGGCCCGCTCCATAGCTGTCCAGGGGTCCGCAAACAGCCTGGGCACTGAGAGTCCGCTGGAGTCCGTTGCTTTGAGGTCTGGGGCAACAGGGTCCCAGGGGTTCACGAACGAGCTGGAGCAAAGCGGGTCCCATGGTGAAGGCGGAGGGCACGGAACCGCCATAATGGCTCCGCGCCACAGGATCCGAGCGGCTTCGTGCCGGGGACCAGCAACAGCACCTAAGGAATCCGGGGTACCTCAAACAAGCCCATAAAAAAGAAAAAAAAAAAGAAAACTAAAAGCAGCCTGAACTGAAAGAACAAAAATTTAGAAAAAGGGGGGAAAACAAAATGACAGCTTTCAGAGCCAGGGATCTAAAGAGGGTTGTCATGGCCGAAGATCCAGGGGTTGCCCTTTACGGCCGAGGATCGAAACACGGTCAGGTATGACCGTGGATCCGGGGGTCGGCCCCGATAGTGACCTTATAGTGGCTTCTAACGGCCAGGGTCCAGAGGCGACCCCTCCGGCCGTGGACCCAAACGTGAGCCATGCAGGTCCAGGGAACAGCCCCTTTCAACCTCGTGTCCCGTGCTGGAGAACACAAGCTGGGGAGTCCTTAACGGACTATAAAAACGAAACAAGGAAAAAAATGCGCGCACAGACAAAGGGAACACTAAAAACATAACGCAGACAAACGGGGGATAAGGTAATGAGCCGGCGAACACTCGCGTGTTCGATCGGCTCGTGTAACAAAATTAATTAACTAAAATAAAGAACAGGTGCATAAAATAAAGAAACGAACCAATCGATTGCCAAACCAAAACAAACGTCATTACGGAGGTAGGGGGAAAACGGAAACACAACACTAAGGGATCGGGGTAAAATAACGCACCGCGGCGAACAACGCAAAAGGGCTCGCAGTGTGAACCCTAACATCCAGGATGTAATAATCAGTGGATTGGATACCAAGTCTAATAACTGAACTCTAATAACAGTGTCTTGACACAAGAGGGCGTAAAAGCGCGTCCCTTGCCGCCCTATAAAAAGGCTCTCAGAAGCTACTTTTGGGCAGTGTACCTCTTGGTGAGAGATATAAACGCCTCTGCGACGCTCTCAACGACGTTTTTGCCCAGTTGATAGACTTTGAGAAGGGAACATCATTGGACTGAGAAAAGCAGAATGGGTCGTTCTAACTGGGGCGTTCTAACCTAGCTGTTAGGAGGTGTTGGGAGCGTGTGAGGGCACACACACACACACACACACACACATACACACACACACACACACACACACACACACATATATGTTGCCTTTGGCAGCTAGCCACTGTCTTTGTTTACAGTGGTGTTGTGGAGAAACCCGGACTGCTATGGACTGGAACCAGATCGTCTTTAGTGAACAGTCCAGGTTCTGTCTGGTATCCGATGATGATAGTCGGGTTTGTGTATGGAGGCCTCGTGGTGAGCGCTTCAATCCTGCCTTTGCTGTGACTTTGTGGCTCTTCCCAACTGCCCCAACTGCTGGTGTGATGACCTGGGGAGCCTTTGCGTACGACAGTTGGTCACCCCTGGTAGTGATACTAGTGACACTTAAAGCTCAGAGATATGTGCAGGACATTTTGCGGCCATGTGACCACTGGTGGCAGGGCATCCAACTGGCATTTTCAGCAGGATAATGTTTGCACACACAGCAAGGGCTTAACCGGAAGGTCTTCTCCTGATTGAGACACTTCCTTGGCCTCTTCAGACAATCAAGCATTTATGGGACCGGCTGGGACGCCTGCAACCTACAACCCCAGTTCCAAAGAAGTTGTGACGCTGCGCAAAACATAAATAAAAACAGAATACGATGGTTTGCAAATTCTCTCCAACCCATTTTCAAATGAATACGGCAATGCGAGATGTTTATTGTTCAAACATAAACTTTATTGTTTTTTGCAAATATTCACTCATTTTTACTTTGATGCCTGTAACACGTTCCAAAAGAGTTGGGACGGGGGCGTGTTTACCACTGTGTTACATCACCTTTTCTTTTA
>JAUZST010015930.1:0-10012 GCA_034779995.1 Parotocinclus haroldoi | reverse complement strand
TGTGTGTGTGTGTGTGTGTGTGTGTGTGTGTGTGTGTGTGTGTGTGTATATATATATATATATATATATATACACATTAAAAAGATGAAAGACTGTTGCTTAGGCAATACAGTATGTTTTGAACTTGTCATTTGAGCCACAGCCAGAAACACAGGCTTGCATGCAGTGAATGGACGGTTTGGGTGGTTGCATTTTGCAACATATCAACACAAAACAAAACAAAAACTTCTCTGCAGTTATTGGTCAATGTGTTTTGTATGTCCTGCCCTGAAGCACAAGTTCTTTTTATAATGATTGGTGGACCTTTCCAAGTAAATTGGAAACATGACTGACTGATCAAACTTCCACAGTCAACACCTGTCTGTCTTACAATTGATTTATCAATTTCAAAGACAAAATAAGATGTTCTATTATGTGAACAGCTTTGTTTTTGGCACTGCAACTGGCACAGCTTGACGGGCGGGATACAATAAAGCCTATGCTTTGTTTGTACTATAGCTAGTCAGTAAAATGAAGTGACTGTGTGAACAAATGAGTTTCCCCATTAGGAAAACCTCTACTCCGGGATCATTTTAACTACCGTGATCTTTTCTCCTCATATTCACCCCAAACCTCAAGATGTTACCTGTATCATTTTCTTTTCTTCTGTTCTGTTCTGCAGGAGATCATTAAGGCCTTCGATATTAAGGAACCTCTGATTCCCACCCCAAAAACGGTGTCTCAAGAAAGCTGATCTGTTTCACTCTTCTGTTTTAACGGCATAATTTTAATTGTTTTTATGTTATTCCCATTTTTTTATGTCAGTGATAATATGCTCTGTGCTTTACATTCTAATGTCACACTAGTGTATGTTACAATGTTATTATGATTAAATAAAGTCTTTACCAAGACCAAAATCCATTACAAAATCATGTAATGCACAGGTAAAGTATAGAATATAAGGGTATATACATTTATGATTCAAATGACCATTTGGTTCTCAAATATGTTTCAGTAGGTGGCATGAATACTTACACAAAAGGTTCCATGCAAATAATTGCTCCGATTATCACACGTGTATTTTTTAATAAAAAATAAATTTTCCAACGTGGTGCAGTAGTAGAGACTGGCTTGTGTAGAGTTTTTATCCATGTCTGTGTGAGTTTATTTTCTATTTACTCCTGCTTCCTGCCATGTTCCAAATATATATGTTAGGTCAGTTGGCATCTCCAATGTATACCAGTGTTAAGTGAACATGTGTGTTCCCCCGAGTTTGGATTGGTACCTTTTCTAAACATTGGTTCCTTTCTTGTGCCCTGTGCTGCCCATTGGGCCCCATCCCATTGTGACACTGAACTAGATTTAGTAGGTATGAATGTATGCATGTATTATGTACTACAAAGGTAACTTAAGATGACATATTGGCTACTTAAACGCCTAACATTTTGAGTCATATTGATCAGTCATATATGTCATTAATCTCAATTTACTATGTAAGGATAAAGTAGACATTGTATGTAATCGGAAATCAGAAAATGTTTCCATTCCAAAAAAGCGGTTTGTAGGTTGCTACACTTATTTAAAAAAAAAAAAAAAAAAGACCAATCAAATCGATCAAGTTTCATCTGACTCTAGAAGGGTCACATTGGTATCCTGATGAAGCTGCCAGTTGTTGCTATTGCTCAAGTGTAAGGGGAGGAAAGCTAAGTATCAACGTTCATGATTTAATAGTAATAACTACGATGTCAGGATGCCTTTTTCTTTGAATACAAAATAGTCAATGACATCTTGGCAACGTTGGAATAGGTAATTTAAGCAATAATGCACATGAGGTTCGTGCTATAATGTGAGCTATTCACACTGGCATTCTGCAGTCGTAGACACAAAGCCACAGGCGATTATTGAAATTACACTACGGTTTCGTTGTCATTTATTTGTTACGTTTTAAGATTTTAAGCGACTGCTTTATCAGCATTTTGCAAAGTAACAGTTTCAGCATCCTGCTGCTAAAACATTGACACTAGACCATGCTCATGTAATATGGTCGAGTCACACAATTTCTCAAATAACTGTTGATTAATAACTACTTGACTAATATTATATATTAGGATGGTGAAGCTAGTAATGATAATATTATCAGTCAGAAATGTAAAAAAGAGTTTTAACATCAGCATCAGCAGATTTGTTAGAAACTGAACCTAACAGGTCCATGAATGAGCATCTAATCAGCCTCGATCAATACTTAATTTAACACCTGCAATGAATGTCTTGAAAATGACAATCAAAAGGTAATCGAACCAGCAAAAGCCGAGCTGTTAATACATTGAATCCAAGATGTTTGATTTGCTTGTACTGTACAGTAAACAAACTTTGGCTTCAGAAACGTCCAAATCCTTATCAGGTTGGTCATAGTGATTTCATCTTTCAACTTTAAATTGAAACATTTTCAGATACAAACTTATAATTCATTTCAGCACTTGTTTGCTTATATAATTATAATGTTGCTGCTTTATTATGACTGGTGTGTGAGGGGCTGAGTAGTACTTTAAGAGCTTTGGTCAGCGTGAAATTATTGTGCAATATTAAGGTCTTTCAGCCAATCAAACTGTGGGGTCGGAACGTTACCTGTAACCTTTTTATTGCTGGACTATTTTTAACCCAATACTGTCCATGAACCTTTGCTTTTGGATAAAATTGTACCAGCATCGTTCAGCAGGCTGTGGTCCCTTTAAAATCTCAGTTGTTCTCTTCTGCTCTGTTTTCATTTCACTTATCCCCCTCCTCTTTCTGCTCATGCCTGGTAGTATTCCTGTGGGTAACGAAGGGATGTTTCACCCATCCACAGTGCTGGAAGCCTCTGTTCGTTCTAAGGAATAGCGGCAATGAAAGCAATGCTCTGCTTTCACTTATTGGTTTTAGTCAAATTTTATGTAACAGAGCATGTACATAACACTTGTACCCTTGGCATTGCTGTAGACGATGCTTTTAGTCACACACTCACTTGCATGCACAAGCCAGTATGGTGCTCTCACACACTTGCACTCGTTTGCTGAGATGAATCCTAGCCAGTTCTGTTATGCTATTTCTTCGTAGTGGCAATGCAGTTCTGTAGTTATTTGTGCAAACCTTGTAGTGCTGCTTTCACCTCCCCGCAGGAGGACATGGAATACAGGATGGGGAGCTGCATCGCACGTAGCCAGGTAACACACTCCGATATGTACCAGGAGTTAATGGAATATTGGTGGGTCCTCGGTGGTCGCGATGGGTTGGCAGGTGCATCAGTGGTCGACTGGGCTGACGTCAAGAAAAGAGGGAAGGATAAATGGAAAGCATTGTGTAATTAGGGTTGCCACTGGCCTTTGGCAGCTTTGGCTGGATAGAGATACTGCATTAGCAGAAGATTAAGGGGGAGGGGCAGAGCAGCAAGTACAACGTAAAATGGCGAGAGACAAAGAAATAGAGCGGTTAATGGATGAAAAGGAGCGTGACTGCGCTGCTTTGCCTTGGGGGACGTTCCAATGTGGAGACTGTGCAAAGAGATTGATCTGAGATTAGTATTAATAGATCTTACAAAGCAACAAGTACTTGAGTATACAGCATACGTGCAGTGCTTATATCTGCTAGCCAGAAATACAAACGGTTTATGCATACTCACTCAGTTCATTTACCATTTCACATAACTACTGGGATTGGCATTTCACAGTGACAGAAATATTTCTTTTGCCAGTACACTATTTTAGCTGTGACCTAAAATTTGACTTGGACTTGAGCTATTAAGTTACACTCTCTAATCACTTTATTAGGTATTCCTCCTTGTTCTACACGTATTGTCCATTTTTATTAGTTTCACTTACCATAGATACACTCTGTAGTTCTACAATTACAAACTGTCCATCTGTTTCTTTACATGCTTTGTTAGTTCCCTTAATTCTGTTCTCTAATGATCTGTTCCTCCACAGATCAGGTGCTATTTTTTTTGTGGTGGATCATTTTCAGCACTGCAGTGACACTGATGTGGTGGTGGTGGTGTGAGTGTGTGCTGTTCTGTTATGCATAGACCAGACACAACAGTGCTGCTAGAGTTTTTAAACGTTATGTTCACTCGTTGTGCGCCTCTTTGCTGCTCAGATTGTTAAATGTCAACATCAGATGTATTTCTATAGTACTTTTTACAACGGATCAACTCTGTTATCTAGGTCTAAACATCATAAGAGAGAAACCTTGGAAGAACCAAGAGTCAAAAAGCTTAAACTAAAATGTAAAATGTAATCTAATGAATATGCTTATAGTAATAAACAGACATCACCTGTTTAAAAAAAATATTGTTTTAATAGTACAAAAATGTAATATATTAATATGTAGAGTAACACTATAGTGAAAATTTCATATTAGGAAGAATATAATAAAATTGCATGTTGAAGAACAACAGATTCACTGTAGGATCGTGTGTACTCTGGAAAGTTTCAGTCAGCTGGACTATGGAGGGAGTTACTGCCCTCTGATGTGGTCTGTGTAATGGTGTGAGGCAGGGGCGTCAGTAGAGACAAATGAATATTGGATCTACATTTTGACTAGGGGGTCTTGGGTAAGGAGAATTTGACTGAAAAATGACTGCAAAAGGTCCACGTTATGAAACTATACAAAAACATGCAACTATTTGTAGGAACTTCGTCATAGCTGAAAATATAAAGATGTCATTCAAAGTATATATTATGTATATTTTAGGACTTAACTACTATCCATCTGCTAACAAGAGGGTGCAGATAAAGCAAACATAAATGGTGCATCTTGTGTGTAGCTGAATGAATTTTAAATTCATTCACCCAGGTTATCAAATTTAAAACAATTAATTTTTTAAATTTTATTTATTGATTTTCAGACAAGAAAATATTATTTTTTATCAAACAGCCTTATCCAAAGCGAATTACAACTTATACAGTCTTACAATTCAAGCAGTCATGGGTTAAGCACCTTGCTTATGTACCCAACTGTGGCAGCTTCAGCAGAGGTGGGATTCGAACCCAGGAACATGAGTCCAGTACCTTAACCACTAAGTTACTGCAGTCTCAGTAGAATTGGTGAAAAACAAAATGGAATAAACCAAAAGTGGCAGTACCAACCAAAATAGCTTATGATATTATGAGATAATATTATAGAGTAATATTACTTCTATATCTATTTAGCTTCATTTTCCATCTCCTGCCATTCTTAACAAATAAAGTAAATGGTCTCACTGGTATCTGTAAAATATACAGTTATAAAACCGAAAGAACAAACCATTCATGTCTACTGATTTCCCAATTCCCTAAATAATGTAGTGTTTAAATTAAACTCTTTAGCTGGCTTTTTCAGTAGGATAATTTACATGTTCACCAATTATCCGGTTGTGTCTTCTAGCATAACACATTTTCCACTACTTCAGTCAGTTTTCAGTTTGGTTAATTAATGCTTGTAGCAGACATTCAGAATATTTATTTGTATTATTTTTGTGTTGAAATCACACATAGACACATTCTCACACACAGTGTTGCTTTTTTTCTTTCTTTTTTTGAAAGTAAAGCAGTGAGCAGATATTTCTCTCAAAGATCAAACCAATCAACCCTTGTCGACGGCCGTGCCACCCACAGGTCCTATTGCATAACATTTAATTCCATTTTTAATGTGAATACTAACATTATATACTAATATTATATATTCATTGTATGTTATACATTATATTTGTACAGGAGCGATGTAGGATACAAGCATAATAGGAGATCAATAAGAAGTTATTAATCACCTCAGGGGAATTAACTTGTTACAGCAATACACAAGTGGGAAAAGAAAAAAAAAGAAAGAACGATACAAAATATTGTAACCCAGACATGCACCATTTAACCTCAAAATTGTAATCTGAGAAACAGGATGTTAACCGAAATGAACATTGACCGGACATTACCATAGTTACATAGTGATTTAGTTAGTATTTTATTTTTAATAATAATATTAATTGAAGCACAGTTTAAAGCACTGTACAGTACAGTACTATAAATCCTATTTTTTAAACTCTTTTTGCAAATTTGAAACACTTAATAAAAATGAAAGTACTGTTTTCTGCCTTGGGCGGCACTGTGGTTTGGTGGGTAGAGAATGTCCTGGGTTCAATCCCCAGGTAGAGAGTGGTCTGGGACCTTTCAGTGTGAAGTATACATATCCTTCCTGTGTCTGCATGGATTTATTCTGAGTACTTCAGTTTCCTCACACAGTCCTAAGACATGCATTAGATTAATTGGTTTCTAAAGTTACCATAGTGTGTGAGTGTGTTTGCAAGCGCATGGCTTCAAAGCAGGTAGCCCCAGTCAAAAGGTCATGGGCAGAAATCCTGACCTCTGCTAGAGACCTCAGCTATTGGTGTACCTCGCAGCAGCTGAAGTTCTCCAGCCATGTTCCTGTCACCACCCTTTGAGCAGACATTATCCTCATGTCTGAGTCGACCAAGCAAGCTGTGCTGCTGAAACTGACAGGCTCATGGTAAGAGTCCTTGGAAGAAGCGTTTAAACGTGGGACTGATCAGCAACTGTCAGCAGGCTGGATGTAGAGTGAGGTGCCTTCCAGTGGAGGCTGGATGCAGAGGTTTCGCGGCCCATTCCTATATGTAAATAGTATGATTAATTCATTATATAAAACAATGGAAAACATGTCAAATGTACCATTTACATTATATACGTTACATAATTTCCCCCCACTCCATGCTTGTTTAAGTTAATTTTGAGAGATTATTTTTTCTAAGGTAAATAGACATCAAAACTCAGGGAGAGACATGTTAGATTACTGGCCAATACCCTGACCACTGAACATTGGTATGATGTTTGTTTACAATGTTACCTAGAGGCTGTCCTGTCCAGCTGACTCAGTTATCACCACCCAATGAGGCAGAATATTACCTCTCTCTGATTTCATTTGCAGCCCCTGCTTTGCGCTCTCAGTCCCCTCACACTGATCCCTTTTAACAAACCCCAGCCTTCACCTATTCAGTGCTGTGTACAGATATAGCATTCCTCCACTGGCTTTCTCAGAAGGCTAGCAGTAATGTATGCAGCCATTAGCTGTGTCCCAGCTGGATCTGAAGATATAGGATCTGTGAGGAAGACCTTCTTATGATTCTCTAAGGTGGGTGAGCATTTTCAGCAAATCCACTTGTGAGTTACTTATATGTGCAGGAAATATGCTGCTATTCTGAAATAAATTGTATAGAAGGAATTACTGTGTAAATATTCTAATGTGCTTAATAGCCAAGTCAGATTTTTGCATATATTTGGGTAAAGTGATGTTGGCTTGTTGATCTTGTTTGTTATTATTTTGTGGACCATTTATGGCTAGACAGATTGTTTGTTAGTATGACACAACGTAGAGACACTGGGTCAGCATGCCATGACATTTGCTTTAGCTCATGAGCTTTATCTCATACCAATATACAAGTGACCAATTACACAACTATGGAATACAAAAACATACATAAAAACACCCACCATAAGGGCCGGATCATTTCATTGACTCACCGCTATAGCCTATGCTAATGTCATGTAGTCTCTTATGGGAATTGGGAAAAATGGGAATAAAACAAGTTCAACAAAACATGTGATGTAAACAGACCACTGTCGTCATGCATGAGGAAATGACACAGTAGCAATTACAGAGCTTATTTAGGAAGAAAAAAGTACACAACTGTCTTCCAGTAGGAAAGACAAGTGCAGCAGTCACCGGTGTCGAGATGGCATGAGACGAGTCTATTTATAACGTTTCATGTTTAGATCTGTGCTTGCTGGCAAACGCTTTTCACACGACAAGCACACAAACAACCTAACAACAACAGTGAATTGAACAGCCATGCGGACAAAAAATACCATAATGGTTTTATTAGTGTAATTAAGCTAATTCCATTTTTGTAATCTGTCACTGTATAAAAGTTGCCAATAAGCTTTGTTTTAAAATAAACCCCTGCATTCTTCTTTAGCCTATTCTTTAGGGCCTGCAATCAATTTGAATGTGTTTTTATTTTATTAAATGTCAGCTAAATGTGTATATGTAATGTTTTAGGAAACTGCTTTATATATTAGTCCTTTTAAAACAAGCAAACAACAAAACCAGGTCTGCGGTTGTTCTCAGTAGGTGGAGGCACCTGCTCCTCCACAACAGAAACCAGAAAGAAAATTACTTCACTTTTTATTTAATTTCAGACAGTATGAACCCATGTTTTGTTTGGCCATCTTCATTTCATTTGTTAATAATGCTATCAGTGCTACCTTTGTAATGATACACATTACTTTTCTTAGTATTTCTGGGCAAGTGAAACAATATCAAATATCGTATGAAGAGACAATTTATCTAAATAAAGGAATGAAAGTAAATAAATGTTTGTACCCAAGACTTGCAATTATACATACATCATTCCCTGTCAAAATCTTTACTGTTGCCATAGAACATGTATAAAGTAAATGAATTAACCCTCAGCATGATGGCAATGAGATGACACTTGAATGTCATCAGATATCAATCCAACATCACACCTTTGGGATGTGGTGCAACAGGACCGACGTATCACGGTTGTGCAGCTCAACATGCAACTGCATATGGACCAAAACCTCTGAGGAATGTTCAGCTTTGCAGGCAAAGGGGTCTCCAACCCAGTACTAGGTGTACATAACAAGTGACCAAGTGTATACCTAAAAAAATGAGGATGTGCAGAGTCGAAAAAGTCAGAAAATCTGTTGTATTGCTGGGCACATTTCATATATTGGCCAGCACAAAGTTTGTTGCTGGCAAGTTGGCACCCTTTTTCATTTAGAGTTTTAACAAAACATGTGATTTTGCAACGATTTACATAGTAATGTAGGTAAATTATTTAGATCATACTGTAAACTGAAACAAAACATTACTGCTTAACACAAATACATTGTGGAGGTTTTAAAACATGTCCTTGTAAAATAGATAATTGAGGAGACTTGATAAACACTGGGCTTCTGTTGCCAAATGTAATCCAAACTTTATGATTAAAGGTCACATGACTTCTATGCAACATTCAGTTGTATAGTTTAAAACATTCCCTGCCAGCAAAAAAATATCTGAAAGTATGTGAGACCAAATAAATGTATAAGCAAACATTGTCTACCACAGATATGATCTTTAAGCCTGACCTGGGAAACCATTTAAGGCAAAGCCACATGTTGAGCAAGTACGCATTTCATGTCTTTAGGGCATGTCAGGACTGTTTTAAGAAATCATTACTATAATCATTTTCAAGCACGTTTTTTAAACAAGCTAGAAGAAGGCTTTAGGGTAAATATGCTTTAGTTCTTTCTGAACACAAAACAAAGCTGTTAAGTGGAAATGCTTCTTCTATTCTTGGACTGAAAGCACCTCCATGAGATGGTGGTTGTGGACTTTGTCCTTGAAGAAGAGCCTTGCATCATGGCTCTCTAATTTCACATGACTCACACACACACACACAAACACACACACACACACACACACACGTTCTCATTTCTGTTTGTAAGAAGCCTTCAGGTGTTTACATGAGGACAGATTCTGGCACAGGCTTCTGATTTCTTTTCTATACTCACCTTTCCTGTTGGTCCCTCAGCATGCTGGTGCTGGTGGGGTGTGACAGCAGTCGGGTTTGAACCTGCTCAAACTGCATCATGGGAAACGAAAACAGCTCCGAAGGCTTGCCGGTAAGAATGGGGAATTTAGCAGGCTATATGTTCTGTATACCTAGACAGCTGTGTTTATATAAGAGACAGCATATTATGTTGTAGAAGTTGTATTGAAGAACTGCTGAGTTGTGAAGGCATTTTTTGGATTTGGTGATGTGTGTTCACATTCCCATGCTCACTGGCAGTTTTGTCTATGTAATGCTGCCCTTGTAATAACTGTTTGATATGTGAATGCCATTAAGGACTACTGTGATTGTGTACTCAAATGGTTACTGCATTGTCAAACTTGCTGATGATGCTGATCTGTAATGCTATCCAGATGGAACATTAACTGACTAGTG
>JAUZST010015929.1:0-10012 GCA_034779995.1 Parotocinclus haroldoi | reverse complement strand
CATTTTTAATTACTCTTTATTCTTCATTATTCTTTTTTGTACTATTGCTGCCTGAGAGAGGAGAATAATACAACTGTCAGTGTTTTAACAAATAATAAATCTATTCTGTTCTATTATTAGGGTTTGTTAAAAGTCAGTACATCAATGATAGATCAGTGTTGATTATACATTTAAATAAACTCAGAATTTGATCACTTTGATCACATTACTCACTAATAATTTACCTTAAAAAGTACTCAATTTGAAAGTAAATTATTCTGATTGATTAACATTTTATGCTTAACGTACACCAAAAGTGTCGCAGTGTACGGGCCCTGCAAAGGATGGGTGCCCCGTTTAGGGTGTATTCCTGAACTCTGACCTGAGTATAGGCCACTCTGATTTTGATTTAAGAAAAGGTAAATGATTGATCGTATATGATTAAATGATTATGCAGTCTGATGCAGTTAATCAATTCGTTGTACTAGTTGTTCACATTCAAGCAGGCATTTCAATAGGAGATTACAGGGGGAATACAAATTCAAGATAAACAGAGGACCGACATTTGCAGAATTATGATTTTATCCCAACTGAATCACATTTGCTCATATCTGGAGTATTGTTTCGTTATTTAGGGCACTAATATAAGGATTGTAATACCGCCTTCATTTAGCTGACCAAAATGAAGCCCTGCACACTAAATCACTATCTGTGAGATTGAATTTAGCAAGCATATAATAAAACAACACCAATAAAGCATCAATATTCATTAACTAATTGTTTAGTGGTAAACACAGAGTAAACAAAGGCTCGCTGTTATGATCAGATATGCTAGGTGATACAATTGGTAGGTCTTGTTGCTAAGCGTGACGCACTTCCGCCCGGTTGAGGTGGAAGAAGTTAGAATGGCGGGGGAGGTTTACTTACTCTGGCTGCTGCCTTTATTACAAACGGTGAGAGAATACACTCGCACCATTTACACCCGATTCAGAACCAGTGTTGGTTTGTTAATGGCTTGCTTTGTTGAAAGCGGACATTGCTTGAGCGGTATTTGTGTGAAATCTTGAGGTTTGGCGCCGTGCTAACCAGCTTCAGTCTGTGCTAATGTGACGTGGCTTCAAGTTCCGCCAGGAACCGGAGTTTCGGTTTTATTAAATCTTGCGCTATTATCATAATAAGTGTAATTAATAATTAAGTTTTTTGTTAGCAGTTTATTGGAACAGTCCTGCTACTGAATGAGGTTTCCTAGCTTGCTGAGTAACGAATTCACTGGTGTTTATTAATAGGAAACTGTATTCGTTGTTTTTGTGCAGTTATGCAACGAAATTAGGATCGGGAAAATGTCCCTTATTTTTAAGTCCAAAACTCGACAGGTATGAAACCGTGATCCTGCAAAGATGTTGTTCATAGTACAATTTTTAAGAGGGTAGACGTTTGTGGACATCCTATCAAATGTTAGGAGGATTAATATTACACTAAATTACTACACAAAGGAAATGTGGAATGTTTTGTACTGAAGAATTACACTAAAAGCATAGTGTACATGGTGTACTCTATAAAATGTTCCAAATCTATGTTTTATCTCTTAATACTGTACCCTCTTATAGGGGGAAAAACGTTGGCAGTGAACCTGAAGGAAAAAAAACCCATAAAACAACAGCAGAGATCAAATTTTCAATGAATGGTGATATTGCTTTAAGGTTGTATTAGCACTAAAGGTCCCACATTCTTCTTCTTTTACTGCTTAGACTAAGCTAAGCAACAGTTTTTTGAGCTTTTATATCGATCTGGTTAAAATTTGTAAAGTTTTTTTTAAAGTTTGAAAAACAGTTTTGCCATGTAATGTTTTAAAAGTGAAACTCGATCGGCTGCAAGTTTTTTAACTGAACAGCGGGTTAACATGTTTAATGGTAAAATAATGTGAGAATATTTTCGAATATAGAATATAGTTTCGCCCATGGGTCTGAATGTATTTTGCACATGATCATGCAGATCATACAGCCTTGATCTTGACCTGGTTAATCCATCTTGTTTACTCTGGAAATAATCCTTTTGTGACATTTCCTTTGCAGCTGGCAGCGTTTGGCGCTGACCTCTCATCCGAGGCCTGCAGGGAGCTGGGGTTCTCCAGTAACCTCCTGTGCAGCTCGTGTGATTTACTGGGCCAGTTCAGCCTAAACCAGCTGGAGCCGTTCTGCAGGCAATGCTGCCAAGAGGAGGCACAGCTCGAGTCCAGGAAGGTAAAGCATGGCTTCTAATCTCATGCGACTACCACGCTCACAGGTTAGAATGAGAGACTCTCCAGAGCAGAGTCAACCTGATCTGTGGCTTAACGATTTGTATTACGTTACATATTAAGGTGCCTTTCCTGGTTTGTTTGCATTTATGAAATGGATTTGAGTACATCTCAGTATAGAATTGGCGAGACCTTAATTACATTTAAATAATATATTTTTAAACCTTGTTCCTGCATTAAAACAAATAAACCTGACAGGTCACAAACAAATAGTGGCTCATACATGTTAAGACCCTCTTAGGCCATGCTTATGCACTCTTGGTATTTTTACACTTCTCATGGGGTCGTGTTTTTTTTTCCAGCTCTATCCTGGAGCCATCCTCGAGGTCTGTGGATGAAAATTGGGGAGGTTCCCCCAAGTCCAAGGTGAGTTTTATGTTTATTTATCCTGAAATGTGAGTAAAACCTTTGTGATTTGAATGTGATTTAAAACCTGCTGAGATCACTTTAGAATGATCAGTTAACAGTTAATAATCTGATGACTGCAGCTGGTTAGATTTAGTCAGTAATCTGATCTGTGTTTACACAGACATGAAATGAAATAATGGGGACGAACAATCTGAAAATGTGGCAACTAGCCAATAATCCCACAGAAGCATGCGACTTAATTAACTAAGAAAAAGTTCTGCGTTTAATTTCCGAGGTTGCCAGGCCCTGTAAATCTGTGCATCAGCCAACTGATCGAGCAGTGCGAAGCAGCGGTGCCAAGAGTTTTGTTGTTTTGTTTTTCCACTTCCAATAAATGATTCAAGAAATTACCCAAAACGGTAATCTAGGTAGTCTAGGTAAGTGCAGAATAAATGGTTCTTCAAGCAGCTGTTAAAACAATAACTGAGATCAAATCTGGCTCTCATTTGTAGGGTTTCTTAATTTGATTTCCAAAATCCAATCTGCAAAATCAGTGTTCAGTTTACATGACCACTTAAATAATCAGATAAATGTAGAAATTTGATTAGGACGGGATTATTAAGTGCGTGTACATGCACTCTATCTCATGGTGCAATCTCCAACCTAATTAACGGTTTTGCTTATTTCTAATTTAATCTCTACATTATATCATCATGCTCCTGTAATGGTTCGACCCTAATGCTCGTGTCCCTCGTATCGTTGCTCTACACTGTTGTTTCAACCTGCTTTAATTTATGATTAATTCATGTAACGTGAATATTCCTTTTCAGCTTTTGTCAGGAGTGACAAGCCGAAGCTGTTCAAGGGCCTTCAGATTAAGGTAAAAACACGTAAACAAATGGGTTTTAATCTTCTCCACAAGTACCTGAATCTTGGAAAATAACTTTCCTCATTTTTAACCTGTTTTTGGGATAAAATAAAAAAAAAACCCTGCTTATCTTCATATGTTAAGATCGCATTTATATTTGGTCCCTTCATTCCTCTTGAGTAACAGGATTGTGTCTAAGCCACAGAAGTGTGTGTAAATGCACCCCAGATGTATTTAAAAACATAGTGATTTACACAGGTACGTTTTGTTCGTACTGATGCCCTAAGACACTTTTAAAAAAAAAGTAGTTTTTGTGTAGTTATGTAAATATCAGCACTCTGCTGTTGTGGTTGTATATAACAGGACCGTAGCACTGCAGTGATTAAAGTACTGTACTAAGGACCAGCGTTCAAGAGTCCAGGGTTCAAGTCCAAACACTGTTAAACTGCCACTTTTTTCCTGCCACCTTTTTTATCCCTCGAGTGCTTGGTTTCAATCAGTTGTAATTACGGGTTTAACAATGCATTGTGATGCAAAAAAGTCACAAAGGGCATCATCTGAGTTCTGCTTATTATCTTGTCTAATGCAATTGCATTATTTGAACACTAGAGGGTGTAACGTCTATACAGGGGACTAAAGATTCTCAATGTTTTCCTTTTTTTCCCCCTACAAGAAAAGTACACTTTTGGATAGTTATTCTTCATGAATTAAAAAATTGTTCAGTTATTTATGATGAAACTTAAATAGTGTTTTGTTTACAAATTTAAACCTCTGTATGTAGTCATTTATTTACACAGGGCTCAAGCTGTTTTTGCCTAAAAGCTTTTTCCAGAGAATGTTTCTTTGCATTATTTAGACTTATGCTCCCTCTCCCATCTCTACATAGACATATTACGCGTTTCATTTAAATGTTTTATTATATAATGTTCAGGATGGGTTTCCCTTCTGAGTCCATTTCTTCCCCTTAATCTCAGGGAGTTTTTCCTTTCCACTGTCGCCATTTGGCTTGCTCATTAGGGACAATAGAATCCAATTTGCGTCAATTGTTCATGCATCAGTGTAAAGCTGATGTGTAACGGTGAACTGAATAGAATCACACAGGCTCGAGCTGCAATGATTGTAATTATTGTAATTCTGTTTAATGTATATAATAGACGTCGTGCCTTTGGAACGCATGTTTAATGTTTGCTTGGGTTTTGTGTCGGTTTGATTAAAACGTGACTGTTTTTATGACGCAGTATGTGAGAGGCTCGGATCCTGTGCTCAAGCTGCTGGACGATAACGGGAACATCGCTGAAGAACTCAGCATCCTCAAGTGGAACACGGACAGCGTGGAGGAATTCCTCAGCGAAAAGCTCGACCGCATCTAACTCCAATCGTCCTGTTTTTCCTTCCTCCTCCTTTTCACAAAGCTCTGATTTACGCAGAAGGACAGTTAGCTTTATCGTTCATGAATACTAGAGTAATCGGGGCTGTTGCTCCAAAAGTTTACCGATAGGAAGTTCCATAGAATTAGGGCATGTGCTGGCTTTCTTACAGTATCATATTTACTTACTATTTATTCCAGTTTCTAATCACGTTTTTTTTTTGTATCAGACAGTCCTGTAGGTCCTAATGAAATGCCCAGTGAAGCTGACCTCAGATGAGACCATGTGAGGAGCTGAAGATATTAGTCTGTGATTACCTTATCCTGGTCTGTTTTATAGGACTGCACACCGTGTTCCTCCTCTCTAGCTTAAATGTTTTGTACTGTGTAAATGTGCACGAACAGAGGCTGCAGCTGCCGCTGGGTTGCCAGGTTTATCGTTTTTCTCCCTACTCTCGCGCTGGGTTTGAACTGCTCGTTAGTGACGGCCTCGCAGGAAACCAGCGTGTGGTGTGTGATGCCTGATGTGCGTGTTGTGCTCACAGCGCGTAGAGGATGGAGACGGACCCTAAATGCTTCCGCCAGCGTGTGAAGCTGATTCTCGTTCAATAAATGTTGCAAAACATTCTCATCCATCCGTCTGTAGTGTTTTTGTGACGCATGTAAAACTCAAAATGGGGCGGTTCGATGGGTAACACTGTGCCCTCACAGCGAGGAGGTCTTGAGTTCAAATCCCCAGGGTCCTTTCTTCATGTCCTCCCCGTGTCTGTGTGGGTTTACTCCAGGCACCGCGGTTTACTCCCACAGTCCAAAGACATGCGTGTTAGGTTAATTGGTGTCTCTAAATTGGAATTTACTCGAATGTGTCTGTATATAACTCGGCCTGATATGACCTTGTGTGTAGTTATTAGCTTGTGTGTGTCGCTGAGATGGCCAGTGATGCAGAGTATCCACATATCGTACTGCTCACAAAAATTAGGGGATACTTCAAAATGAGATTTCCCGTTATGAAATATCCCCTAAATTTTTGTAAGCAGAGTATATCAGTTGAGTTGATTTAGCATTTGCGTCAGTTAAGAGTTGATTGTATGGGTCGTTCCATTACTACTGGTGTTCAGTGAGTGTCTCTTTGTCCGTGATGGTTAAAGCAGATGTTGCACACAGGTTTGAGTTCTTAATGAAGGATCTGTTCAGTAAAATTTCTGAACATTTGATTCGGTAAGATACCGTATTCTAAAATGGATTTTATATTGCAGACGCTTTGGTACAAATTTTATTAACTGATTTTGATTCAATTAAAAAGTGTTCGTTCAGTCGCCTGTGCACCATAAAACACGAAAGAAACGTCTTCGAAAAAAACAAAAAATTGGCAAAATTGGCAAGTATGGTAATTATATCCTTGATCTTAAGCATTTTATTACACAGCAGACAAACATGCATAAATCGCATTTGTACACACGGGGGCGCCCATGTATCATCAGCATCTTTTGTTACAGTATCTAAACAGATCGGTGTTTGTACAGGTTAGTGTACAGCGCCCTTCCAGCGTGGAGGAAAAATCTCTGGGTCAGACATCATATTCAGATTCTCTTGGTTGTGTCTGAGAAAGAAGATTCCCCAGACACAAGTGACCGAGATCTTTACCCAGTCCTCAGAGGGACTGGCATCCCCTCCAGGGTGTGCTTATGTGACTCGTGTGAATATTTTACATTTCCATTTTTTGACACTTGGAAAGGTTGTCTTTAAAAAAAAATAGCTGTTTTTAACAATACCTCTTCAATTATCAGCTCTGCTGCTTCCTGTACTTTGTGAATCTTTGCTTTGTTGACGTAACGGCACCTGTAAAACTCAATGAAATCAGAACTGCTAAGCTTGGTTCTGTGATCATTAATCTATTTTTTTGGATTTGGATAATCGACCTGCTGGAAGATTAAACTACAACCCAGAAGCAGTAACTTTAATGTATTATCTTCTGGAACGTCATAATTTTTAGAGACTTCAGTTGATCTAATGCATGTCTTTGGAATGTGCAACGAAACCAGCCCTCCTGTCTGTTTCTCTCTCTCTCGCGCGCTCGCTCTCTCTCTCTCTCTCTCTCTCTCTCTCTCTCTCTCTCTCTCTCTCTCTCTCTCTCTCTCTCTCTCTCTCTCTCTCTTCCTTCCTGAACTAGTGTTTCATCAAGATCATCAGGAATGTGGAGAGGAGGAAAGTATAAACAGAAAAAAACTCTCGTATCTCCAGCGTCTCCCCGTCGAGCTCCAGTCCCCTTAGATCGTTACCGCAGTCTCACAGTAAACTTTCATACCTTTTCCATCATCTAACATCAAACCTGTACACAAAATAGATAGAAACTAGACAATTTAAGAGTTCGAGTTATGAGCATTGTGTTGTGAACCCTTTGGAATTAGGTGGGGGTGGGGTGGGGGTGCAGCAAGGCAAATGAATGAGTCCTGTTATAACATTGCTTTTTTTCTCACAGGTAGCTGCTATAATGCCATGTTCATGCATCAATTTCTGATTTGTTCAATACGAAGTTGCAGATTTGTATATATCACAACGTTCAAAATAAATTCCAGTGGTGTTTGGAAGCAAAGGACCACTTTTGTCAGAATGCGGTATATGGGTATGAATATCTTCTTTTCGACAAAAAAAGGTAGTGGTACCCCTCTGGGTACTCCCCTAAAGAAACTAAACAAATATATTTTCATTAACATATATTCAGGACTGAAAGGATTACAGCACTATTGACTGTTACTGTACTTTCTTGTTAGTACAGATTAATCTGGGCTTTAGAGAGTAATTAAGAATTAAAGTAACTCTTAATGGGATTACTTTTCCAGGATGTACTCAGCAAAGTAATCCCCACTCCAGTCTGAAAGAAGCAGTCACTCATTTGGGAGTAGATGGATTAGTTTAAAAATATAAACACGTTGCACCTAAACTAATAAAGCACAATGTGTACTTTTTCTTCACTGAACACAGAACTGCATCATTCACAATCCAAACAGGACAATGTACTTTATATGAGCACTAGAACTGGTAAAACTAATTTTGGTTGCACTTATCTAATGTTGGAACAGATCTGAGCAGGAGTTTGAGGCCATTCTGGGATTTCTTGCAGGAACAGTCACTTCAAGTCAGATTTGGATTCCACATCTGATTGTTCATCTTTCTGGTAATCATGTACATTTTGTTTAGGTCAGACCTCATCTTTCAATATCCTACTTCTATTAAGCATCGGGTGGCTGAGCTCATTTGTCATTTTCTCTCATAACATTTTTTCATACAACTTTTGAATTTATTGCCCCATAAGCGATTGCAATCGGTCCAGCTCTGCCATGCTCATCATGCTCCTTTTTGGAGGAGGCTCTGCTGATACTTGTCGGTGTCTTTTCCCCTCAAAACTTTACCAACGTGAGATTTATTTGTGTACTGCATTTTACATTGGAGCATTGTCTCAAAGCAGCTTTACAGCATTAGATTATCTTCTGCTATCTAAAACCAATCCCAAACTTGTACACGGCTATAGGGCAACAGTGGCAAGAAAAGACTCCCTAAACGTTATAAGGAAGAAACCTGGGGAGGACCAAGACTCAAAATGAGGGCTTAGATTACATAGGGAAAAGTTCAACTAATTTTTTAAAGTAATATGATATTTAGTAGTAGTTTAAAAACACAGAAGCTAAATAAACATAACCAGAGAGCACATATTTAAAATATTATAATGAAGAATAAATAATAGTCTGAAAAATTCTGAGCAAACATTCAATAGAACAGCGTAAATAAGAACCCCCATATCTACACAACATTCTAACAGAAGACTCTGTAGCAGGTCTGTAGTCAGAGACTTTTGGAGGTTGTAGAGATTTACGCAGCTTTTTTGTTGTTACTTTTTAAAACCTCGTTTAACCTTGCACTTGGTGTGATCTTTGCAGGACACCGACTCCTAGGAGAGTACAGAATTTACACCATTTGTAGAGAGTTTGTGCTGTTCTAGATTGACTTCTATTTAGGTCTTTAGAAATGTTTTTGTTGCCTTTACAGCATCAAGCGATGTTACAATTCATCTTCTATGTTCCACTGAGAGAGGACTTAGCCTTTTTATAGAAGGAGACCGTCTACGTTCAACAACTTTAAATTTGACCTCATTTATCGGAATGCCTGACTTTTAGGAATAACCAAGAGGCTCAAAAAAGGTTTTCAGGCTGGACTGTGAACGATTAATTACTGTTTTATGTAGAGGCATGAAAAGTTCCAGTACCATGTTCTCAGTCCTAGTCAGTTTGGATTAGTTTATAAGGAAGACAGGAAGATATCTGTGATTAATTTTACTTGACTCCTCACTGATAAAACTCCTGTATCCTGATATGGGACTCACTAAACTTTTTATACTTTGTGTGTGTAATTTATCTTTAAATTATGGTGGAAAATAAGTATTTGGTCAATAGCAAAAGTTCAAGTCAGTACTTTCACAAATGTCCCCTCGGGGATAAATAAAGTACTCTTATCTAGCTTTGTAACATAACCTTTGTTGGCAATGACAGAGGTCAAACGTTTCCTGTAAGTCTTCACCAGGTTTGCACAGATCTTGCGTGGGAGGTTTGACATCGAGGGAGATTATCAATGATCTTGTAAGTCTTCCATTTTCTTACAAATGCTCCCACCTCCCACAGTTGATTTATTTGCACCAACCTGCTTGCCTATTGTAGATTCACTCTTCAAAACCTGGTGAAGATTTTCTTCCTGGTGTCCTTTTAACAGCCCTTGGCCATGGTTGAGTCTGAGTGTTTGAGACTGTGGACAGGTGTCTTTTATACAGATAACGAGGTCAAACAGGTGCCATTAAAACAGGTAACAAGAGGAGGACAGAAGAGCTTCTTAAAGAAGAAGTTACAGGTCTGTGAGAGCCAGAAATCCTGCTTGTTTGTGGCTGACCAAATACTTAATTTCCACCATAATTTACAAATAAATTCTTTAAAAACCCTTCAATGTGATTTCCTAGATTTTGTTCTCGTTTTTTTAGTTGAAGTGTGTTTATGATGAAAATTACAAGACTTACACAATCAGTGGCTGACTATATACTTTTTTGCCCTATATATATATATATATATATATATATTATATAATATATAATAATACTATATTATATATTACT
>JAUZST010015928.1:0-10013 GCA_034779995.1 Parotocinclus haroldoi | reverse complement strand
TTTATCAAGCTCTACAATACAGAGTTACATTCACAAATACCACTTACAACTTTACTGTACAAAAAACAAGCCTCATGGTAACCAGGTCCAGAAGCTCCGCCCACTTCTCTGGGTTGGAGGCATCTAGGATGGATAGGCTTTTTGACCGTCAGATCTTTTTGGTGCATCCACAGTGTTATGAAGAACAGGTCCAAAAGCCAGGCTCTATCATGGTATGGGTTTGGGTCCGGACCCTTGATAAAGGTCATTTACAATTCTGTGATTAATGCAGAAAATTACACTTTTAGATTTTAGAGCAACATAAACTGCCTTTAAGTTTTTTTCCAGGGACGCCCATGTGTTTTTCAACAAGACAAAGCAAAACGAGCCAAATCAGAAAAAGTAAAGACTTTTATGTAAATCCCTTTCGATCTTTTTTAAGGAACATTGAACAACATTTCAGTTGTTCTTTCATGCATTTGCTGATAAACTGGAGATCATCTGGCCATTTTTGTTCCTCAAAGCCTTTTATGGACTCAAATCACTTGTTAATATCACCGGTTTAAAATCACATCAAATTCACCCTAAATTGTCCCAACCTTTGTGTTTCAGGCCTGAAACATATCAACGGATGTTTTTTTTTTTTAGTAAATTACTGTAAGAAACAATGTTTCTTTCATTTGCAGTTTTCCTACCGTCCCAACCTTTTCTGATTTGGGGTTTGCATTAAAGAATAAAATAGAGAAATAAAATATTATATGTCCTTCAGGGAGGCTCTGCCTTAACTGCAAGTGTTGAAAGAAGAAACAGCAGAAGATTCTTTCTTAAAAACAGGCCAAGGTTTATGAAATGCTGCTGTCTAGGTGCCTGTGTTTGGAAATCGTTATTGTTGAACCATTCAGGGCCAATATTAACCTCACTAAAGCTCCGAATGGAAGCAAATTCCTGAAAGTCCATAGACTTTTGGTTATGAAGTGAAACAGTTTTATATGTTATAGCTTGTATATAAGGTATGAATGTTATGAGCTGTGGGAGCTGACGGTGGTGTTATTACGTCATCAAATGTAAAAGACTATGGCGTTCCAGTGTGCAAATGAATTCAAGCAGATCAGTGAATTTTGTCTAGATTTGAGGGCCTCAGAATCGTGATGAAGGACAGATGGAACAAAGCACCTTTAGATATTGATTATAGAAACTAAAGCTGGATGACGTTGTTGTCCTGAAGCTGTTCACTGTGTGTAATAATAATGCAGCACTTGCAGGCAGGCTGATGGTGAGATGTTTATGGATAATGACACGCTTCTATTTTAGAGAAGAGAGGGTGAGGAGAGATATGTCAGCTGTTCGGCATTAGGCTTTAGCATAGCTGGAAAAAAAAGAGAAAAACACCCTCTGCCCTCGGGTACAGGGAAGACCGAGCCAGCACGGGAAACTTGGGATGGACATTTGCTGCTAATCTTTGGGGATTTGTTGAAAACAACAGAAAGGTTGGATAAGTTCTTGCCCGCCCTTCGGCTGACGACGCAGCAGGTGAGCAATTAACAAGCTGATCATTTTCTACGTCTTCTTTCTCCTTCATCTCATTCCAGAACTGTTCTGTGTGTCTGAGCTGCTCGGACCTTTTATAAGAAGAAGCTACGAGTGGTTAGTAAACATTTTCATTTCAACAGCTTTACAGTCCAATTTAATTAGGTTTGGCCCTGGGGTTCTGCCGTGAACGTGTATGCTGATTGAATCTAGATCGACTACAACAACTGGATTTATCCAGTAGGTCCGATCCATTGGAATCCAGCACTGTTTGGTCATTTACCTTCCTATAAATAATCAGCTAAATGTCAGGTTCAGTAGGTGTAACAGACGGAAATCACCAGACTTTGTGCACCAATCGGTCATGATTGACGACCAGTAATAGACAGAGTTTCTGTGCTCGTTTTGTTTTGGGCCAGTAACCCTGTAGTGGTCAGATGTGGACCAAGTCTCACAAGCTTTTGACGTTTTAATAATAAACTTGGTCGCACTGAAGTTACAACCCAATGCTTAAGACTTATATAATGGTTTTATAATGGTAGTTCTTGGTGAAGGTAGATCGAACCAAATCAAACCATTTACCCTTCGACGGTTGAGGTATTGCAGTTAAAACAGGTTTGGGGTGACACTGAATATCACACTGACCTATCAGTCTACCCTGGATTAGGCCAGCCTTGGGTGACGAGTGTTTCTCGTGTGTCTGCTTATGATTAAGAAAACTCATGACCAGCATATAAAGTTTTCGGTGATTCTGTACGTAATGATGATCAGACGATTTAGCGATTTATCAGAGATGTATTCGGGTATTTCTCTACGGAACTGGTGAAAGCGATTCTTGTCGTAAGGCTCCTTTTTCAGAATCATTCCTCTGAGGTTTGCTGTGTGTTCCTCTGAGTGTGTTTTTGTGCTACTTGCTTGGCTTGTTTGAGCCTGTCGTGCAAACCTGACTCAAAGTTTAATATTTAGCACAGTGTTTTTTGTTTTTTTAAAAAAAAAGGTGAAATACGTTAGTCGGCTCTTAGATTAGATATGATTATATCGTTTAGTAATGGAATAATGACCATATATGGTTATTTCTCAGTCCGTTTACTTGTATACAAATATTAAAATACAGGAACATGTATGCAGTATTTACAAATATCGGATACAAGTATTTAGTGTGACCTCCCCTTACAGCTGTATCGGGATGGCACGTTGACTTTTTGACAGTCTAAAGAAGCTTGATCAGGATTGAGTGACGGTTATATAATATATATTGTTATACCAGTGCTAAATCAACACATCTGATGGTGATCAGACTTTTGGGTAGGATATTTTAATGTATCACCCCACTAATAATTGTTTTTCCCTTCTTGGTTTTTATTGATTTGTTGTTTAAAAACATGGCACGTTCTGATTTTTAAGGTTCAATACACAAATAAAACGACAGATGCAAATCGTACTGATTCCTTTTCCTGTCCACCCCAAAGGTTCAACAAACAGTGCATATTGTGTTATCATAATATTCACGTGTCAGTTACTTGCGTTATTATTTTTGTGGGCATAAAGTATACATTTAATCATCATTTACTGTACAACAAACGTCCACTTCCAGCAAGTAATGGGAGAAATTGCAGCTTCTTGTCCCTTGTTTGAACCAACCTATTTGAAAACCGATTTAATGTTTCGAAACCCAAAAACTGTGGACCATGGCGACATCTGCTGGCCAAATTTGTGCAACTGCTTCTGAAAATCCTGAAATCTCAGAACGAAGGACGAACTTGAAATGTTGATCCTTAAATAAAGAAATAAGAGAACTGTTGGCGGTGATGCGTGTACCTTGTAGCTGGTACGGATTAATATGGGTTTTAGGGATTAGCTTAATATTTATGACTATTGAGATTATTTTTTCCAGTTAGTTCTGATCTTACAATACGAACGGTTAAGAAGTTTTTTTTTTACACCAAAATGGTATCGCTCACACTAACATGTACAAAATAATGCAAGATCCCTAATAAATAAATACATTCTAGCATTACATTATTTGATTTATTTTTAATGCTAAGTAGTAAAAGGTCCAATTCTAGGGTTCGGACACCAGAGCAGGGAAAAGGTGAAAGACTAGATAGAAAACACAAAAACAAATAAAGTTCCTGGCAAAAGTGAGAAATCAGCGGAATCACAAGTATAATCAACAGACTTTTCAGAATGAAATAAAAAAATATAAACGTGTTTCAAAGTTACAAAGTAGGAGGAAGAAAAGATACGGGACAGACAGGATACAATAACACCATAAATCAAATGTAACACTATTCATTAATTAAGTAATTGAACTTTATTTAAGCAGGAATATCTCATTAAGATAAAAAAAATTAAATCGAGTCTTGGCCGAGAATGACAATAACACACAAACAGAGATACCCAAGCAGGTTTGGTTCCCTTTTTGAGTCTTGGTCCTCCCAAGGTTTCTTCTTTCTAAGGTTTAGGGATTTTCCTTGCCATCGTCGCCCTAGGATAGCTCAAACTGGGATTGGATTTAGATATTAGAAGATCATCTAAAATGGTAAAGCTGTTTTGGGACAGTGCTCCATTATGAAAAGCGTTCTAGATATAAATCGGAATCGATGTGGCTTTACATTGTTATATATTGCAAGTAGTAATTAGTAACATGTAATGAATGAAGTAATTTTTTGAGTAATTTATTTGTGTAAAACAGGGAAAAAGCACTTGGCAGCTGCTCCAGTAAATAGCATTGATAACTTATAATCTCATTTTTGTGGCAGGTTTTCTCTCAATAACGGTGGAAATGAGAACACTAGTGGATCCAGACAAGAGCTTGTGAGTGACGGAGACGTTTCATCATGGCATGTAAGGACACTTTCACATGGTCTTTTTTAGATAGCAAAACCATGTTGGTTTGAGGTTAAGTTCACTCTCAAATCAATATTGATTCCTTGTGTTGATTAAGGCTTGATTTATCTGATTTTGTCATCAAGTCAACTTTGGAAAATCGACCTCTGTTTGAATTGTTAAAAGAAGAATTGATTTATTGTTGAAAATGTTGGGGACGACTGATTAAGTTATTAAGCCAGTTTAAATAAACATCACCACTGGCAGGAGTCAACCACATGCAGGGGTCCAGTCCATCTCAGGACACGTGTAGCCCTTTAGAGATGCTAATATACTTAGTGCATGTCTTTAAAATGTGGCAAGAAACTCAACTACCCAGAATAAACCCACACAAGCATAGGGAGAACATGCCAACTCAACACAGGCTGGGTCCAAAGCCTGGCTCTCCAAATTGGTGGCCCTTATTTGTGTTTTGGCGATTCTTCAGTTAGGGGAGGTTTCGTTTCCCTGGGTGATAAATTGATTAAAAGTGTGATTTATTTCATCACGCAAGGTGTATCTTTAGAACTTTTTCCTATTTTTGAACACTTATTTATTATCTTCCTCCCGCGTTACGGACGTGATCGCAACTGCCCACGATCGATCTGTCATGTTGTAACCATGGAAACGAAGAGTGACAGGGGAGCTCATGTTAGCCACGGGAGAAGAGTGACGATGCGATGTTTGGAAATGTGAACGATTCAACCATGTATTCCTCCCGATGTTAGAGAAAGTTATGTCAGCGTCATTACCATTTATGCCCTTCCAGCAGGATTTTACAAAAAGTAAAGAAATAAACAGCCTCACAGCAAGATGGTCCCGGGTTCAATCCCAGGCCACTCCCAGGCCTGGGTCCTCCCTGTATGGGTTTACTCTGGGTACTCCGGTATCCTCCCACAGTCTAAAGGCATGCGTTTTAGGTTAATTGGTGTCTTTAAAGTGGCCGTTGGTGTATAACTGTGAGTGTGGGCCCTACGATGGATTGGCGCCCTATATAGGGTTGTTCCTGTCCTTCCTTAATCGCTGTCACTATTTTAATTTTCTTCACTTTAACTCTGACTTCTTAATGTCAAAAGGCTGAAAAGATTCGACCAAAGCTTCCCAAGCACTAAAAAGTTCCATAACATTTCCACAAAGTCTTATAATTTAACAGTCAACCTTATCCAGAGTGACTTACAGTAGAAGGAAATTAGGATTACTCAAAAACCCAGCAGTGGCAGTTTGGCAGGGGAGGGATTTGAACCCTGGACCTTTTGGCCATTGGACTAAGTCCAGTTTCCAATACTGACCATAAATCAATGCTTTTATCCACATTTCCATGTTGAATAAACGCCTCTTTGTTATTTGGGAGCTTTTCTGTGAACTGACTCTTGAACCCTTTTCAGTAAATAAACTCCAGGTGATCAAAGCCCTCGAGGATGTGACAGTGTGTGAAAAAGAGGTCTGCACCTTCGAGGTGACCCTGAGCCACGCTTATGTACGGGGCGTTTGGATGCGGAACAGGCTCCCGGTCAAATCGAAACCCACGTGCCGTATCGCAGCTCATGGGAAGAGGCATACCCTGAGCCTGACCCGGGTCTCGTTGTCAGACATGGGTCTGATTAGTTTTCAAGCGGAGGGAGTGGAAACCTCGGCGACTCTCACCGTCACAGGTATCAGAGTGCAGCAGCTGGATGAGATAACAGATTTAGTGAGGTACAACCCAACAGCTCGGCAGAGGTGGGATTTAAACCCTGGATCTTTTGTTCTATAGTCCAACATGAGACGGTGCAGAGTGTACAAACCAGGCTAGGGTTGTACCTAAACACTTAGGACAAAATACACACACCACCAGATGTAAGTGGATTTATTTGGCTCATCCTCTCTCACGTAGAAATGGTTTGAAAAGATAGACGTTGCAAAAATACGGAAATCTTAAAGGTTTTCTGTTAAAGACAGGTTGTTTAAAAAAGAGCTAAAAAGAGCTTAAGAGCTAAGCACTGTGCAGAATTGAAAGATTGGGACCACGCTCTGACGAGCCAAAACGTAACTGTAAACGATGCCGAGGCACATCGGCTTCTCAGAACGAGACTCAGAAAAGAAATTATACAAGAAATTATATGTGGATTAAAATGAGGATTAAAAAAGACAAGAAGACACACCACAAACTGGCTTACATTTCGTATTTCATATTATTTTATTTAATCTTTAATTACAGAACATGTTCGTATTTATAATAGTGACCTGGCAAATACCACAAAGACCCTTGAGGAGGAAAACAATGAACAGAAAAGGAAGAAGGACCAACCAGGATATAATAACAATCAGCAAACAATCAGTTCACGTTATTTCAGAAATCAGTTCACGTTATTTCTCATGGAACTCTGAACTTATTGGAACTTGTGAGCGAACACTGTGGTCACACCATCAGACACTCAAAGTTTTTGGACTCTCTATCAGACGCAAAAGAGCAATCAGCTCTGATAGACACAAATACAGCTGTGGTAAGCCAAAGGGATCAAAACCGTTGAGGTAACAAAGCTTTTCTATTACTTGGAATTAATTTAATTATTTTTTAGTTAGTTAAATTGAATTCATTACCTTTTTTACAGAACGGCTATGCCTTTAGTAGTTTACAAAGACTGATTAAAACATGTTCTTCATTTCCTTTTACTTGTAACAAGATTTTCTCTCTTTTTCTGAACTTTTAAGATTAAGTCGGTACTGCATATTGAAACCACTATGTTTAAATGGCTGCCATTTCAAAATTTCCCAGAATTCCTAACCAAACTGGCCAGCAGTTTATTCGACTAGGTCAGCTTAGTGAACAAGTTACTAAGTTTCAGACAATTTCACTTTCAGAGTTGCACTCTGAACTTTGTCATTAAGTCAGTATTGCATTTTGATGCCATTCTGTCTGCCTGTCTGTCTGGATGGATAGATAAATCAGACACAGACAGTTAATCTGATACGCATCATGTTGACTGAGGTGACCAAGCCGAAAAACCTGATGGCCAGTTTGGTTAGTAATTATGGGAAATTTTGAAATGGCAGCCATTTAAACATAGTGGTTTCAATATGCAATACTGGCTTAATCTTAAAAGTTCAGAAAAAAGAAAGAGAAAATCATGTTACAAGTAAAAGGAAATGAAGAACATGTTTTAATCAGTCATTGTAAACTACTAAAGGCATAGCCGTTCTGTAAAAAGAATCAAAGTCATAGAAAAGCTCTGTTAGCTCAATGGTTTTGATCCCTTTGGCTTACCACAGATGTATTTGTGTCTATCAGAGCTGATCTCGTCTGATGGCGTGACCCCCATGCAGAGTATAAAGATTCGGACAAATCGGGAAGGGAAGAAGCACAGAAACACACTAAGCAAAAAAAAATAGTCTTACAAAAGAAAACCAACAGATGGCAAGAAATAATAGATGTCATTACTAAAGCAGAAACACTGAATGTTATAAAGCTGAGTAAATATGTCTATGCTGCTTTCATCCAGCCAGAGATATACAGATAGTCAGACATCTGAAGGACGCCAGCGTGAGCGAGAGGGAGAGCGCGAGCTTCACGTGCGAAGTGAACCTGGAGGATGTGGACGGGAAATGGTTCAAGAACAAGAGCAGACTAAAAGCAGGAGACAACATCAAAATTAGGCAGGAATGTAAGTGACGTGCAGTACTGTGCAAAAGTATTAGGTCACCTTACGTTTAGATATGTATATATAAATATAAATGTACAGAATGGATGTTTATATTTTATATATGCTTATATTTAGGTCACTTTGTTTTGATTTCGATTCAGTTTGAGAGAAGAACAGAAACAGAATTGCCGTTATTTACTTTATTTTGAATTTCATTACTTTAGTTTGACTAAGACTATATTATAATAATAATAATAATAATACATTTAAGTATAGATACAGTACAGATCTTAGAATTTGAGCTTAATTGCTTCTGGATGGCATGTCATAATCATAATAATCAATAAATACATGAAATAAGTTAAATATAAAGACAAAAAAGTGTAAAGTGAAGTAAAGTTTTGGCACCTGGACTAAGATTGAGTTTGAAATCTCTTCTAATATACGCAATATAATAATCAAATAATATAATATTCATAATAAACCTATGACCACACCCTTGTTTTTCTTCTTCTTTTGGGTTTTATGGTGATTTCCATATTGTATCAATGGACTGGACTTGACTCTGGACTCTTGATCTGGGGTCCGAATTCCAAGGTTTCACTGTTTTATTTATCTATATGATGAATGATAATCTATGTAATGTAAATTACAAACAATACGATCAGAGCATAGGGGACATATACAGTATGAAAAAACTAAAGAAAACCAAAAAAAGCTTCTAAATGTATGAAGTATTTAGTGCTTCCACCCCTTACACTGGAGCAATAGAAGCATCTGGCAGCTTCAGATACCAAGCTCACCGGTCTACAGTCAGAAGAAGCTGGGTCAGGAATGCTTTTTGGAAAGGTAGCTGCCAAGAACCCTTTTTTAAAAGAAGGGGAACAGGGTGAAAAACCTAAGATATGAGTACAGCTCACAAAACTTGGAATGCAGATCAGTGAAAAAGAGGATTAAACTTTACTACTTTACTTTACTTTACTTTACTACTTTGGACACTGAACATCTTTCCGAATGCAAATTTTCACAGGTAAAATTCACTCGCTGACATTTAAAGCCGCCAAGCCTGAGGATGCCGGGGAAATCACGTTCACGGCAGAGAGAGTTTCATCCACAGCGACCCTACGTGTTCGAGGTAAATATTATAACAAGTGTTAAAACCTTTTGAGAATTGAACACAGATTTGGGGATTCAGAGGTGTAAGAACCAACTGCTGGAAACTGCGGAAACTGAGGGCGTGGCTTCAGAAACCAGAGTTTGCCCAGGTGTGATCCATCAGATGACATCTGGGAAATTTTTGGTTCCTGAAACCCTCTCTCTCTCTCTCTCTCTCTCTCTCTCTCTCTCTCGTAGGAGAGGTGGATGAAAACTGAGACTGAAAGATTTTGTCAAACCTTGTAAATTTTGTGTCACGTTCCTCGCAGAGCTTCCGGTCCAGTTTGTGAAGCCCCTCAGGGTGAAGATCGCCATGTATCGTCACCGGGCCCTGCTGGAGTGCCAGGTTTCCCGTGCCAACGCTGAGGTCATGTGGTACAAAAGGAACCGAGAGCTTACACCAGGTGGCAAATATCAGGTCGTTAGTGAAGGTCTTTACAGGCAGCTGGCCATAGATGAAGTCGGATCTTCAGACGAGGATACGTTTACCTGTGACGCCGGGGATGATCAGACGTCTTGCCAGCTCTTTGTGGAGGGTGAGACACTCAGATTCCCACAGTCTGTACTGGAGTTGAGGGAGTTCCGGTGCTATAATGCTATAATGCACGACGTCAGGTCTCAGGAGAATGAAATTAAACAGGACTAGATCATTCACATTGAGTCTTAGGCTATAATGTGTGCAGTGTAACTGTTAATATTATTATAAATATGAATGAACTGTTTCTATAAGGATGGAATGGTGGTTTGGTGGGTAGCACCGGTGCCTCACGCCTCACAGCAGGTACAGGGCCTGGGTCCTTTCTGTGTGGAGTCTGCATGTCCTCCCCGTGTCTGCGTGGGTTTACTCCGGGTACTCTGGTTTCC
>JAUZST010015927.1:0-10013 GCA_034779995.1 Parotocinclus haroldoi | reverse complement strand
GTGTGTGTGTGTGTGTGTGTGTGTGTGTGTGTGTGTGTGTGTGTGTGTGTGTGTGTGTGTGTGTGTGTGTGTACGTTTTTATGACATGAATAGTATACACGCTCCTGCACCAGCTGCCTGCTAATTTCCTTTTTAAATAGGTTTTATTCACAGTGAACACTCATGGGTATGTATTATCGTGTTAGGTTATTACATAGTACCAGGTCTAAATTTAAAGTCCAAGGCCAGAGAGACATCAAGAGACTCTATGCTTATAGTTTAGTTGTTTGAGAAACTGTTCTTCACACCATTACTGCAGAAAATTTCCTGAACAACAAAACCTAAAACACAATATAAAAGCAAACCACATGCTTGTAGCATCCCTGTCTGACTGCAGTGACAAAGCACCACCTTCTCTGTTCTCTTGAAACGACCATTAATTGGATCTCATATTATTACTTCAGCTTGACTCAACCTACAGTACAACCCCAAACCAAAAAAAGGTAGGAGAGTGTGAAAAATGCAAATAATAATAAAAACATCGTTCCACATTTCATTTCAAGCAGTAGTAAGAAAATACATTTGTTCATGTTTTTTCTGGTCAATTTAATTTTAGTTGTTAATAAACACTCGCAAGATTCCTGCATTTAAGTCCTGCAAGTTGGAATGCAGGCTATTTAGGGCTTGTAATTAAGTTAAAAACCTTAAATAATAATGTGATTTCAAACTGGTGATGTCAAGATGTGATTGAATCATAATTTGGTACAAAAGCAGCATCTAAGAAAGGTGAAGTCTTTAATGAGCAAAGATGGCCTGAGGATCTCTAGTTCATCAACAAGTGTGTGAGAAAATTATTAACATTGAAAATAATGTGCCGCAAAGAAAGATTGGAAGGGATTTCCATATTTATTGACAGTTTCACCAAGTTCACCAGAAACAAAACATGACATATCTTGAGTTCATACTGTCTGCAATTAAATATAATAATATGTCAATGTAAAAAAAATGCACAAAGTAAATGTAAGGAAAACTGTGTGTTTGTTTTGTCATGGGTATTTTCCATACTGCCCCAACTTTTTCTGATTTGGGTATTTTCTTTTTTGTCTATTTTAGGAGAAACATTTGTGACTCTGTTGATACATAAATAAAGTGTCTTGAACTAGAAAAGTGCAACCATTTGAACATTACAGTAAAAACATGCAAATAGAAACATTTTCTCTTGTTGTCTCAAACTTTACAGAGAATTACTAGAGAATATCACTGCTTGCTAGCTAATCTTGCATTTTGAACCCTGAAAATGATGAATGTAAATGCCTTTGCATATGTAAAGTTTGAAAACTTTACAGTAGCCTGAGAGATGTGAGATTACTGGAATCCTTTTGTTACGTGAATAAAGGTCTCAATTTTATTTCCATTTAATATCACTTTGGTCTAAAAGAGACAGTGAGGAGATCTTTTTACTGATTTTCTCTTTTTCTCTGATTTGAGTGAAAAGCTGAAGAAACCTCACCTTAAAGCCATTTAAAATGTTCTCCCCAAACTCAGGCTGCACTTGATCTTCATGGACTCCAGAAGTTGGCTTTCGCCATCTTTAAGTGATCTAAAAGCTTTATGGGGTTTGGTCAGGTGACTGTAGGGGAAGTCCATGTTAAATTGTTAGATTGATTATTTAATATTGTAAGGAAAATCTCTGTATTAAATTAAAGACAATTCTCATCATGTTATTCAGAATCGCATTAACTTTGAGCGTATTCACTATGGGTCTCCGATAATAATTACTGCCCTCAGAGTGTTTTTTCTTGTGCTAGATGTGGCAGTCAAAGTAAACAACAAGAAATGTTTAGTTCATGCTGAGTAATAGGAGTAGGAAAGTGTAGGCAAGATACCAGTCTCAGAACACCACCTACCACTGCCATATTCTGAATAGTCATTAATTATAGCAGGAGCTTATTTTTTGGATTGTGGGTTAGGGCATTGACATATCACATACTGTAATGTGTGGTGCAGCTGACCACAGCAAGGTCTCATGAGTCACTGCTATACCAAGAATGTTCCACCCCAAATTTATTATCTGCTCAGACAGTCTACATTTGAACTATAAAATGTGTGATAAACAGGAGTCTAGGGCCAGCTCAAGTTTCAATAATACCTGAACATCAGTACAGAAGTCCAAGGTCTGTGTGGCTTTACATGGCTAGAAGTTTGATCTGCTGTTTGTGAAAGAGCTCAGTTTATGCCCTGCTCCAGTTTCTGTGATTTGTCCAGTAAAATTATATGAGCGTCAGGGGAAACATATACTGCCTCTTAACCCCCCAGATTACTAGCTGTTGCTCCATTGAGAACATTTGGATAAGGAAGTGGAAATTTGAATAGAATGTGTTGAAAGAAAAAAATATATATATTACTATATTTCAGTAATCAAGATCATCAGAAAAAAAATGGTTTGATTTTGAAAATGAGATGCAATCTCAATGATGGTGATTGAGTAGTAAGTGATATATTGATGACTGACTGACTGTTGAGTAGGGTGTATGGCCACCCAAGAGTGCCAAAACACACTGACATGTGTCAGACATGGCTGAATAGCTAAATTACCTTTAATACTAAGAATAACTAATAATCTTACTGGCACACAAAGGTATATGCAAACAGACTTTATGTGGTGAATACCAGTGTTATACCACTGAAATGGTATATTGACCATATGTAAAACTAGAAAAAAAAAGAGGAAATTTATACGCAGTATAAAAAAATGAGGAAAATGGGTTGGAACCCTGATCCTTTTTCTTCCAACTAGTATTTTGATTGTTTCTCAACATGACAAACTGGAACCAGATTGGATGTGTTAAATGACTCTAATGACCAGTAACGTTACTGTTATTTTCTATTCCTTTAATGAATTTCCTCATTAAATCAGATTGGCAAAAACGTCTCATCCATGATTCATTAGCTGCAGCACTCTGAGAAGAATTTTAAATGCTCAACGTCCAATTAAACCCAGCGTATGAATTAGAATCAGTCTCAGTCCTGTCCTGCTGATCTGTTCAAGGATGCTTTGGTGATACATTCGTTGCTGCTAGAAGGTGGGAGGAACATATACACACTTGAACGCCAAGAAAACAGTTATTTCAATGCATGCTGCTTCTGCTGGGAGTAAAGCATTCTCCAGGGGAGGAAGAATGCCATGGTTTAAAAACAGAGTATTACATTATTATTGCAGTTAGTCAACAAGAACATACCCTTTATCCAGAGTGACTTATAGTCTTACAATCCAAGCAGTTGGGGTTTAAGGACCTTGCTTCAGGACCTGATAGTGATAGATTGGCAGAGGTAGGATATTATCACTGGAGCTTCTGATCCACAGGCCAGTATCTTAACACTAAGCCACTGCAATCTTAGGAGGTCTTTTTAGTGATCTTGCTGACTTGCTTTCGTTCTGACTGCTGTACTGTTACACAGCCAATGCCTTTCTCAACACACTTGATGACTCGGTCAGGACGTGTTGATGCTTTATAGAGTTGCACTGGAACAGGACGTTCCCTCAGTGTTTTGTAGCTGGTGCAGAAATATGCGCTGCTGCGCTAAGGTTGGTGGAATACTATTTTAAGCTTTAGACTATCTATTAGATGAACCATGACTATAAAGCAGCTCTCCAAGGGCCTTTTTGGAATCTATTATAAAATGCACCGTTACGCAAGTTATGGAAGAAGGCATTCAGTCATGGATGCTCGTTAGCTGCTGGCTTTCCTGTATCCTGTTTAACTGATTAGTGCCAGCTTCCTGTGTGTTAAGTGGATCCTGCATAATCTTGGTAGAATCATTCTTGTCAGCAAAAGAAAAGCCCCTAATAAGTGTTTTTGATGCCTAAAGAAGATGCGTCAGTATAATCAATTCCCACAGGGAATCCTGTAACCAACATCTTAGCTCTAGCTCTATAGAATCTAATGCTATAAGACATATAAGTATACTGCATATCCAATATATTTACTACTCACTTTATTAGGTGCACCTTCCTAGTACCTTCTTCTTACATTCAGAGAATGTTAGAGAATTTGGTCTAGATTGACCTGATAGAATCACGCAGTCACTGCAGATATGTCGGCTGCACCTCATTTATGCAAATCTCATATTCCACCACATTCTAAAGGTGTATTCTTTATTGGACTGAGATTTGGTGAGTTTGGAAGCCGTTTGAGTACACTGAACACAATGTCATGTTCAATAAACCGATTTTAGGTTATTTGAGTTTTGTGAAGTTGAGTCTGTGTGTGTGTGTGTGTGTGTGTGTGTGTGTGTGTGTGTGTGTGTGTGTGTGTGTGTGTGTGTGTGTGTGTGTGTATGCTCTGTGATGCCATCTGCCTCATTATTATGAAAACTTGCTTCAATGCAGTCATATTTATTATTTCACTAAGTGCAAACAGAGATCTCATACTGCTTCATATTCCAAATGTTGTTAATTGTATGTAAATGAACACCTGAATACTATTTTAAAGTATTTTCCCCAACTCTCCTTATGTTTTTGATGGCTCATCACTCATCTGAGGAGTTTTCACTTCTTTCTTTTAATTCTTGTAATTATTTTAAGATTAGATAGGGGGGTGGGTTATAGTGATAGTTCGCTCTCCCTGATCTCTCTCACTACTACACCGTAAATTAAGATGGGCACCAGATGGTGGACAATATGTCCGTGGCCCTTGGGAGAAATGGGCAGCATCCCAAGGGCTGGAGCAAATTGCATTCTTCTATTTCACTACACACATTTAGGGGAGAATGATGGTGTGGGTGGATGTCCTCGTGTCTGACCTCGCTTTTTTTCTTTTACCCCTCTACTCTACCAAACCCATTGTTGGCCCCTATGAAGGTCAAGAGATCAAGGCATAGAACACAGGTGTGACTGTATATTAATCCTCTCTAATATTGTCTGGAGTCCGAATGAGTAGGGCTGTGAGAGCATGTGTGAGGAAATACAATTAACCTGAATGAGCAGTCAGACAGGACTGACTTTGATGAATCTACCTATTAAAAGGAGCATGCAGTGCTCCAGGGGGAGATTCTGTATCTTAGAGAGAGAGAGAGAGAGAGAGAGAGAGAGAGAGAGAGAGAGAGAGAGAGAGAGAGAGAGAGAGAGAGAGAGAGAGAGCGAGAGAGAGAGAGAGAGAGAGAGAGCGAGAGGGACATATATATATAGAGAGAACTTGATGAAAAGAAGTAGTGAATACCTGAAAGAATCCAATGAGCTCTTCAATTCTTTGAGGCACTCTTAAGCAATGGCAATTGATAATGCACATTCAGTACACTGCTGTGAGGCACTTGGAAACCTGGAGTCACCAGCTTTGCTCGACTGAGAAAACACAGCACTGTGCAAACCTATTGTTAAGATGTCTATTGTTAATAGATTGTCTGATAATGGACAAATCGGAATTGCTTTGTTTGAAAACTGCTTGCCTACCCTCTCTTCCTTCCACTGCAGTATGTGTGTTTTGTGTTTTCTGCTGATATTTTTGACTCTGCTACCTCAAGTACAGTTTGGTGATTTTGACTAAATTTAACCCTTAAACAGACCCAAAAGAGACACTTCACCAAAACTACACTCACAGAACTGCACACTTGGTGTCATAAATCACTTGGAATTGACATTGGTGCATTGGTTCTTTTACCAGAAGAGTTGAAATCTGAGTCCCAATAGTCTGTAACACTGTTGTGTTAGAGAACATGTGCAGTAAAAGGTGGGAGGATGTTATGCGTAGATGTTTATTCTTCTGGTCATATCAGCTCAGATGTTACTTACTTCACCTTAACCACACAAAGCATTTTCGTTATTGTCAGCCTCCACTCCATCCACATGTGTGCGTATGTGTGTTTGTGTGGGTGTGCATGCATGCGTGGGTGCATGTGTGTGCATTAATGTTTGTGGACCTGCGTTTGTGTGCATGTTTGTTTGTGCGCTTGTTTGTGTGGCTGTCTGCATTTGGGTGTGTGAGTGCATTTCTATTTGTGGGTGTATGTATGTTTGTGTGGGTGTGTGCGCATTGTGTGCGCAAGTGTGTGTGCACGCACGTTTGGGTGTTTGTGTGTGTGGATGTCTTTGGGTGTTTGTGTGTGTGTGTGTGTGTGTGTGTGTGCGTGCTAAATAATATACTAAATAATAATGTACTAAGGCTATTGCTTTGTCATTTCTGCAGGATATAAAACAAAAACTGTTCTGTGTGGAGGATTGATTACAATCCTAAATCGGTTCGTCCTAATTAGCATAGATTATCTGAGAAGAAACTTAAATCACAGATATTTAAATTACTGCTCAGAAAACCTATGTTGTGTTTACATATCTTCCCAATTCATTATGCTGTGTACTACTTTGATAATCAGCTAAATTTATATTGTAGTGCTGTCCACAAACTCCAACAGTTATACAATGCACCGGGATATGTAGCAGTGACTGTATCAGTCTTTAAGTACTTAATGCACCCGCCAAAGTGCAGAACTTTACATTGTAATGTCGTGTAAATACAATGTATGATAAATGTACACTTTTATGTGTTAGGCTGAATGAAAAGAGTGTTTGTGTGGAATATGATAAGTGGATATATTGTGTGTTCATCACCGTGCATGTGTAGACATGAAGCAGTGAACTCCAGCAGTGAGCAGTCGAGCCTGTGCTATGTCTGATCCATCTGTCATACATAGGAGCATAAGACCAGCTGCATCACTGTAGGGATTCCCCTGTTTGCTTTGGTTAAATGATACAGTCTCTGAGTGAGTTAGAATTCCAGTAGACAGAGCAGAGGATTATTAGAGGATTTATAACGTAGAGTGTTTCTATGTACAGGTTCAAATATACAGTTGTGGCAATGGAGAAAATGCAATTTAGCACCCTCAGTGTGTTTTTTCAAAACCTAGGGCCACTGTGGTGCAAGGTACTGAACTGTGGACCAGAAGGTGCAGGGTTCAAGTCCCAGCTCTGCTTGGGCCTATAATGGACTCTCTGGATAAGAGAATGTGCTAAAAGGAGATGTAGTGTACAAATTAATACTATACTACAATTATAATAAAGGGAAAGTTTGGGAAAGTCTTGGACGTCTCACGTTATGGCCACATTTGTAGAGAAGGAGAGGGTTTTTTAAAAATATTTCTTTTTATAAGGATCTCAAATAATGTTTTCATAATAACCATTCCTCACTAAAGCATCAGCTGGGCAAGAAACACAGAGCAAGTGCATTATGGCAATTAAAGGATTGAATAACAGTGATTATCTCCTTACAACTTATACTCTGGGGAATATTAGATGTTACGTACATGGGCAGTCCTTGTAGTTGCCATGTTGTCATGATGGAGGGAAAATTGAAGGACTTGTGTAGGTGTAAAGACCTAAGAGATGTTGACACAGGGAAAATGGTCCAAAAGGTTAAGGCTTGTGGGGTGCTCCCAGTTAGAGTAGCGAGCACCTGCTGACAGTGGGAGAATGTTGATGCCCAAGGCTAATCAATGTTCAAAGGCAATACGATCTTAACAGAACTGACAAAAGTCAAAAATCATGCTGACCACTGTCCACTGAAAGTCAAAACACTAAACTGGACCGTGAAGCAATGAAGAAAGTCATCTGGTTCTGTAAGTGTTGTTTACATTTACATCAGTCAGTACACTCCACATTCTATTACCCACAATCTGTATACTACTCTGGATCAGGTTAGTAATATCTGTATATCACTCTGGATTGAATAAGATGACATACTTCAAGCACATAAATAAGACAATTAAGACAGAATATATGAAGAAATTCAAAACTAAAGTAGACATTACTCTGTCATGGATGAAAAATGAGAAACAAATTAGCATTAATTCATTTCATGAATGTTTTAACTAATCTAACTGATGCCTTTGCTAGTTTAATAAATGCCTTTGCTTTAGCGGTTTAAAATTTGCTTTTGGTTGGTTACACAGTTATAAGTGCTAAAAATATATAGCCATGAGCTATTGTTACATGCAACATGGTTGACTTCCTTTCATGTGCCTGGCGTTCTGCTCAGCAACCCAGGATAAGCTTTGCGTTTTTCCACCTTTATCTCAGTGTGGAACAGCAAATTTTACTGCGTGCCCTGTTCTTGCAAACACATGGCAACAATGGACATTTAGGTAGAAAGTAATTGGCCTTTCT
Source organism: Parotocinclus haroldoi (assembly GCA_034779995.1). Taxonomy (NCBI): domain Eukaryota; kingdom Metazoa; phylum Chordata; class Actinopteri; order Siluriformes; family Loricariidae; genus Parotocinclus; species Parotocinclus haroldoi. Next base: position 1,882 of record JAUZST010015927.1, on the reverse strand, counting down.
GCCACTAGCCCTAGGTTAAAAAAATAATCAACTAACTATCTGAATACTTCGTAAACCTGTTCAGATGGAAGCACAAAACAAGCTTAAACCAGGCTTCCAATGTGAAAGCGATGAACTTTTTAATCTGGCTACAAAAGCTTCAAGGTAGTTTAAGAGAAAACCCAGGCAATATTTCAGCATTTAAAAGTGCTTTATTCCAAAGCTTTTTGATTTAATTACATGTATTAATGATGAACCAGGTGGGCAGAGGCATACATCATAAGCTCTTGTACTTCATTAGTCCAGGCAGCCCTGTTATCACACCATTTTTCTGCTCTAATTAATGACTACCCACTGTGCTGCTGCACTGACCATTTTTGGCACAGAGCCCTCACGGGCGAGGCAACTCGAAGAAAAATTAATCCCTCCAAACTTTCTCATTCACCTGATATAAACTGATAATAGAGGGAGTTGCTTCTGCTGGCAGAGGTTAAAGGGATAAAGCAAAGCCAAGATCTTCTGCTCCCTTAAATGGATTGATATGAGGAGAACATTAACAGCCATGATAAACGTAATCTGATCCTTATTAACTAACAGCCAGAGATGGTTCCTCATTTAACTGTAAGTACTACTAATGATATATTTAAATGGTTACGGTGTTAAAGTGAATAGATGAATGTACTGGGGAATACAGTATAGGCTACATCTAGCCTGCATACAAAATAAGACATAGTTGGGCATGGACGTGTACATGTGGGAGTTGAGTAGACCCCTTACATTTTTTTGAACTTTTTATTATATCATTTCATGGAATAATGCTGAAGATCTAACACTTTGATACAATGTAAAGTAGTCCGTCACCAGTTTGTATAACAGTGTAAATTGCTGTGCCCTCAAAATAACAACACATAGTCATTAATGTCCTGCAACAAAAGTGAGTACACCCCTAAAAGAAAACAGCCAAATTGTGCCCAAAGTGTTCCAGAGTCCCTCTTTGCCTCACGATTTGGGAGATGTCCCAAATCAGCGCCCTACCGTGCTCACTGCATGTCCGCCCTTATGCGCTACAGCGTCGATCTGTTCGTGCGTTGCTCCCACTCCAGGAGGCAACACAACGGCGCACCCTTTTTACCTTGCTTTTGCTCCACCTTTTCCCCTTTTTAGTTTGTTTATATATTATTTTCCCCGTTATTATTATATACCATGGGATGTCTTGGTCCCTGCATAGTTGGGTCCGACATCATATCATAACTCCAACCATTATTTTCCAATACTGCCTTAAATCTTGGACATGGAGTTCACTAGAACTTTACAGGTTGTCACATGAATCCTCTTCTTCCTCTGATGACATCACAGAGCTGGTAAATGTTAGAGGTCTTGCGCTCCTCCACCTTCCATTTTAGAATGCCCCACAGATGGTCAATAGGGTTTAGGACTTGAGGTATGTTTCAGCTTTACCCTCAGTTTCTTTAGCAAGGCAGTGGCCATCTTGGAGGTGTGTTTGGGGTCATTATCATGTTGGAACACTGCCCTGTGGCCAGTTTCTGAAAGGAGAGGATCATGTTCTGCTACATAATATCACAATACATGTTAGCATTTATGGTCCTTTCAATGAACTGTAGCTCTCCACAGCTGACAGCACTCATGCAGCTCCAAACCTATACATTCCCACCACCATTCTTGACTGTAGACAAAACACACTTTCCTTTGTACTCCTCCACAGCGTTGCCACCACACGCTTGACACCATCTGAACCTAAAAAAATAATTTTGCCTTGGTATCATCAGACCACAGGACATGGTTCAAGTAATTACTGTATGGTCTGGGCACTGACAGTCTGACCCCCACACCCCTTTAACCTCTGCAGCAATGATGGCAGCACTCCTACATCTATTTTCAACAG
>JAUZST010015926.1:0-10014 GCA_034779995.1 Parotocinclus haroldoi | reverse complement strand
GTGTGTGTGTGTGTGTGTGTGTGTGTGTGTGTGTGTGTGTGTGTGTGTGTGTGTGTGTGTGTGTGTGCGCGTGTGCGTGTGTGTGTGCGTGTGCGTGTGCGTGTGTGTGTGTGTGTGAGTGTGAGTGTGTGTGGACATACTAATTTAGATAATGTAATGCACAGATCATGGAACTGTGGAAACATTGCTTCTATATACCACACTTTTTATGCAGAGTCTCAATGCTGTCAGCTCTCCATATATAACAATGCCTTTCTTTACTAGACTGCTGAACTGTGCTAAGAACCTGATTTCCCATGGGCGCTATAACATGTTAGGTTCACTGGTCTCAGAAAGCTCCTAAAGAAATGCTTAATACCCTTGGCTTGCCTGAAATCAGCTACTTAAATGGAAAACATTTTTCAAAGTCTAATTAAAATGAGGTTAATTTATGCATGTTCACTTTCTACATTGGACTTAATATTTAACTACAGAAATTGTAGGATAATTCCTCCAAAGTAGGTGTGTGGCATTTGCATGGATATTTCTTTATTTCACATCTTTACCATCAATGGCTATTTATGACAAGAACAAGGTTATACAGATACAAGTCAAACGCACTTATACTGGGTCAATTTAATGCAGTTAACCTAACACATGTTTCTGGAATGTGGGACGAGAACAGAGTACCCTGAGTGATGGTAGAATTGTGAATCGGCCTTTGTTGCTACATCTTGATTAAGATGGCTTGTCATCATTCATGGAACAATAATTTCTGAATGAAACTATCAAATTTACTTAAAAAGTAAAATGTCAGGACATCCGTTCATACACTGAATTAAAGGAGAACATGGGTCATACATCAGGACAAAGACCTTAATCCAAGTTTTAATCCAACAGAAATGCTGTGGAAGGACCCTAAGCATGAAGTTGTTCTATACCAATGAATTTGTTAAGTTATCTAAAAGCCAATGTACAGAATCGATAAACAGGAAATGTTTAGACGCAGTTATTTCTCGACCAGTGGGTTATTTCATTTGTGTAATTGGTGTCTCTATACTTTTAGGTCACATGTGCCGAAACATAGACATTGCTGCACTGACTATGACCTGTTACTTACACATAATAATGGACTTGATTACTCATACTATTTTACTCTATACTCTGCACCTGTTTTGAACATTCCACAGATGAGTGTCATGATTGGGTATAAAGGGAGCATCCCCAAAAGGCTCAGTCGTTCATAAGCAAGGATAGGGTGAGGTTCACCACTTTGTGAACAATTGCATGAGCAAAAAGTCCAACAGTTTAAGAACGCTTCTCATTGTGTAATTGCAAGGAATATATCTACATCACCATGTACAGTCCATAATATCATCAAAAGATTCAAAGAATCTGGAGATATCTCTGTGAGTAAAGGGCAAGGCCGAAAACCAGTGCAAAAGCCAGCATCTCTGATGGGTGTGAGGTGTGTTAGTGTTACAACAGTGCCGCTTTGTATTAAAAGTGTGCGGGCACTAGACTGGCGTGCCTGCAGTCCAGACCTCTCTCCCATTGAAAAAATGTGGCTCATTATGAAGCACAAACTGAACACAGCAACTGAATGTATACATGAAGCAAGATTGGGAAATAATTCCACCAACAAAGCTTCATATTCACATTTGAATAATAACAGAATAATACTCTGTAAAATCAGTTTAGCTAAGCTTGGTAAAATGTAAAGCATTTCTAATTCAAAATGTTCCACCTTGTGTTATATGGCCAGATTTACATTTGCACCATTTAGCAGACACCCTTATCCAGAGTGACTTACAATTAATACAGTTTTACAATCCGAGTAATTGTGGGTTAAGAGCCTTGCTCATGGACCCAACTCTGGCAGAGGTGGGATTTGAACCCTGAACCTTCTGGTCCATAGTCCATAGTCACAAACATGTTAACTTCCTTTTGTGTTCCATCAACCATTTTTTAAAAATATTTTCTTTAGCGACAGTTGTTTTATTAAACCTTTTTTATTATACCTTCTGAACCCATTTGTTTTATATAGCCAGACATATCTTACCAAATCTGACCTGTGATCAGATTACACATATATAGGTATAAATGTGCTCTATTGTATGGCTAGCCAGATCTGACACTTAGCTAAAACATTTACAAAGACAGAATTTAAACATCACCATTATCCATATCTGCATCTCTATCCATGTGTTTGTGTCATTTTTTTTAAAGCTGGACCATGTATGGAACAAGAAATCAAATTACCTGATCAATGTGACAACAGTTCCACAGTCATTCCACTATGTTTAACGCTGTTCAGGACTGTGTTACAAAGGTGTCCCTCCCTATACTACCACAATCTGGTAGCCTCATTGCACTGGCCACCCTGCTGCGTTTGAGCTGATTTTCCATAAATCATTTCTGCACAAAGATCATTGTGAAATGTTAAAATGTAAGATGAATTTAATGCTGTTTCACAGAAAATAGGTTGTTTTATTTTTACTAATTTAGATTGTTATACAATAATAATAATAATAATAATAATAATAATAATAATAATAATTTGGAGGGAGTAAAATGATTCTGACTTTAAGCTTTTTTTGTGGAATAAAGGAAGTAGAGTGAGCAGATGTAAGTACAGAGTTCCATAGCGTAGGGGCACTAAAAGACCTGCTGGCCATATCAGAAGACCAGAATTAGAGGACTTTAGCTTGTGCAAACATGATGTAACAAAGCAGAAAGATAAGTAGATGCAAGGCTATATAAGGCTTTTAAGTCTAGCAGCAGGATTTTGTAACTGGAAACCAATGTAAGTAAGAATGGGAGTAATATGTGCAGACTTCTTAGTTGATAGCACAACTCTATTTGTGGGGTTTTGGATATACTGCAGAGGATGAAGAGTTTTAGCTGGTAAACCACAGAACAGAGAATTACAGTAATATAACGTAGAAGTAAAATAATCATGCACCAGGATCTCAGCATCTGTAAGGACAGGTTTAGCACTATTGTGGTCATACATAATTGGATATTTAACACGCATAACAAAAGGGAGACACAAGTCAAACAAAGCACAAAGTTTTAAATTAGCTTCAAACAGAGTTTAGCTTATTTATTTGAAAGACTTTTTCCAGTCATTAATCAGAAATCCATTTTTGATACTAATACATGTGTTTTTGTTAAGTTGTAGTTTTTTAATTCCAATATTACAATATTGTGTTGTTTTAATGCTCTTACATCTGTTACTATAATAAACCTGAACCATATCCATAAAATCTGCCTGTGAAATGCAATATGAACTTAATATGAACGTATGTGGAGCCACTGTGAAAGCACACCTCTGTGCTCATCTTAGCACAGCTTAGCTTAACACTCCTCTCCACAGAGCTACTGTACATAACTGAACACAACTGTCTATCTGCTCTACTTTCTAAAGAAGATCTGAAATATTGTCAGTCTCCATACTGTATGTATTTATAGGTTTTATGTATAGATTGTCTCCAAGTGCTTCTGTCAATCATAATAAAGCCTAATATGTGCAAACCATGGCCTCCCACATAACACATCTTAGAGGTTGTGTAAGCTGGTCCTGTGTTATATAAGCATTTAGATAAACAACTAGATGAGGTTAAATCGCAGAGGGCATGCACAGAAATGCACCATTTTTACGCCTCCCAACTAAGCAACACAAAGCAGTTTCCTTCATATATGAGCTTGCATACAACCTGATGAGAAAGAGTGATGCAATAAGTTCCACAGTATGGAATACAATAAGTGGGGGATGCTATGAGCTGTGAACACTGGGCATTGTTCATATCACCCAGGTACACTTCTAAATGTCAGCCATGACTGACTGGGCTTTCATTCATATGTCATGTTCTGGAGCAGCCATGTGAACACACTTCCCACATAGGCTTCATGATAGGCTCTGTGGCAGTGCTTCTATCTAAGCATAAATGAGAATAATTCAACATATTATATTGCAGCTACAATGAATAATGGATTTGAAAGCTTTATAATATGCACCATAGTTGATTCAATATGTTAATTAAGTAATTTGATGAATATATCTATTTAACCATGCCATCACTGGGTACACAATGTAATGTCTGCATATATTAATTCTAATTTAGACCATTTGTATGCTCCTTCTGTTATAATGCATAAGCTGTTACGGTTATTTAAGTTTTTGATAAAAAGTCAACTGAAAAATCTTGTGTTCAGTAGCATGAGAATATGCAGTGCATGCAGTTACTTTGGACAATTCTTTACTCTGTCACTGACTGAGCTTGTGTTATCCTGAATATTTGCACTATTTAAGTATGCTTTGATTCTAAATTCCACTATTTCTTTTTATTATTTCATTTTTTCTTTATATTTATTTAAGCTAAGTAAAGAAAGAAAGCTCCCGTTTCGATCCCACTTATATTTATTAGAGATTCTGTAGCCTAACCCAGGATTCATTGGGCTGGACTCCAAGCTTGCTGTTATTTAATTTCAATTTAATACATGGATTTAATATACAGGCTGCCTCAGGAGTTTGGTGTATCTTCTGTGTCTTAGTCTTTACAAGGCTTCTTTCTCCTCATATTTATTGTGGTTTTCCTTGTCACTCTTTCCTAGGCTTGCTAACTGAGGTTGAAGAAACTTAAATTTGACTTGACTTCACTCGAATCCCGACTTTACGAGAAGAAACTAGTAACTGATGGGAACTTAACAAACAAGCAGTTATAAAGATTTCTTAGTTAAAGTTACTGGTACCCCAGCCAAATAAGTTGAAAGAAAAGTTATTTTCAACTGAGCTCAGGGTCAAATAAACAATCCACTGGGTGGAATTCATCTTATTTTATTAAAAATGAATTTCAGAACTGATGTTTTATTTCCAGGTTAACTTTATCAGTAACTGCAGGAGAGAGGAAGCTTTTTTTTTACTAATAGGGCACATTCTTCACAGAGACATGAGGACCTTGGTACTGACCTTGGATGGCTATGGACATACACAATTTAGAACACGAGCACAGAATGTAGTACATTTATATACTGTATAGTGCTTTACTTTATGCTTTTATTACTTGGATGTGACCTACTAGGTGGAAAAAGTTGTGAAAATATTTGTCTTTAAGCTGTTTTTAAGCTGGGAAACTGGATCAGACACAGCAGTGCTACTGCAGTTTAAAAACTGTCTACTTTATTATAGATATTTTATGGCTCCACATTGTAGATGTAAAATCAGAGACAACAGCTCATCTGTTGCACAGTTTGTCTAACATCATACTGCATACTGGATGCTGGTGACTGGAAATGGTTTGGCTGGTGGCCTCTTTTCAGTCTAGCAGTGTCACTGGTAGTTTAAAACATCAGCAGCACTGCTGTGCCTAATCCATTTGTGTCGTATGGTTATAACTCACTGTATTGTACTTTGCAATATTATCTTTAAACCAGTTTTGATCAAGGACAAAAATACTTTATGACACACAACAAATAAATATTGCCTCCTTGCATTATAGTGTACACTATCATACTAGTACTGCATTTGTTAAGTTCCTTCTTCTGCAGTAGAAATGTCATTGTATAAAAAATACTGTATTCTTTAAGTGCATTAATATAATAATCTAGATTAGTTTAAAATTAAGTCTTATATGGCCTGGTATCATTATTTACACATGCCTGTGTTAGTTGTGTTCTGACAGCTGCTGGATAACTAACTGAAAAGTCTGAATAGAAAGGAAACCAAGGTAAAACACTGACTTCAGTAAGTCTGTCCTTCACTGTTATCTTGCCTCATCCCTGTGATTATCTGGCCACAGCTGCTGTCTCGTATTCTCTTAGTCTCTCCACAGCATCTCTTAAATGATGCAAACTTTTGTTACCATTTCATTATATTACCCAGAAATGGGTGGACTTAAATTGGGATAAGTGTAAGCTGTTGATATGTATGCCTATCACGAATACTTCTCCCAGAAGCCAGAAGAATTGGAATGACTATTCTCCTTTTTGCAGCTATGGCCTAATTTAACCCTAACTGAATTAATAATGATTTTATGCATGATAATCAATGATAAACTACTGTATGTAAAATGCAGATTAGACTGTGATTTATTCATGATTCTAGTTGACAGAGACTCTCTCGTGCCCAAAGATTAAATTAGGAAAGAATAAATGGACAATACTTCATGCAAAACGGTTCAAACAAGTTGTCAATCATTATCCACTGTTTATAATCAGCTCAAGTGCTCAAGTGGGGACATTTGCACCTTTGGGATATATATAGTATATATTACTTTAGTTGAAGATTCCATTGAGAATTCTTATTGGAATTTTTTTTTTTAATATATGAGGTGATGAATAATAACATATAATTTGTAATGCATACAGAATTAGCCCTGACCTGTTACACTGTATATGAAGTTACACGGTGAGCATTCACAAAATAGCTTTTTGATTAAAAAAGCATGCTTTTCTTATTGTATTCACCTTGTTCTCAGTCCTTGGAATATGCTGCTACTGTATTTAACAGACACAATGCTTGTTCTTGGCCTTGTCCAATGGGTGCACAGTCTACAGAGCTTGTTCATTACAACAAAATAAATGACCAAATTCTGACAAAAGCAACCTCATCAAGTGGCTATATGTATAAAATAACTCATTTTAACATGAATATATGTTTGAAATGTTACAAAGTGGCCAATCACTCCAAAACTGTGGTCTTTAAATTCTGCTATGCAAAGGACATCAGTTTACTCCAGTCCAGTTTGTGCTGTTCAGTTACTGTTCGGTAAATAGTAATTTTCTGGTATAAGCCATACCTAACTTCATCTGTCAAACTGCCATGTGGTAAAGCATGATTAATCATTCCATGTAATGTGTTTCACCTCCTGTAGTCTCTTTGCAATTTGAGCTCAGACTTATGTGCAGATGCTCAGTCAAAAACATCTTCTTCATTTAAGTCCCAAGTCTAAATACATAACGACACATGCAAATGCTGTAAATATATAACATACAATATATATAAAATACATTTTGTATGTTATATACATACATACATACATACATAAACAATTTTCTTCTGTTTAGAAATCATGTCCATTATTCCTGGTAATGATGCTGTGCTGTCCTTTGAACTATGGGAAATCAGCAGTAATCTAGTTTCTCTATTGATTGATAAGAACCTCCTCTAAATGTCCCTGTTTGTGTATTGACAATCAGTTAAATTAGTATGGTTGTGTTATTGCACACTGAAACCTCTTTGACCACAAAAATCTCCTCCAGGCAATATGGAATGTGTTGAGAGTATAAATCCGGTCAAATTCCTCCTACCCACTAACCCTCATGGAGTACATAACTAAGTTTATTAAACATGTTTTTATACTGCAAAATTACAGTATAAATTAGTAAAAGGTTCAGGCCTGCAGTCTAGCAGTGTCACTGGTAGTTTAAAACCTAGGCAGCACTGCTGTGCCTAATCCACTTGTGTCGTATGGTTATAACTCACTGTACTATACTTTACAATATTACCTTTCGACTTGATTTGCCTGATCAAGGACAAAAAATACAAAAGCTTGTTCATAAAATGTAATATTTGATATGCATTCTGTTTATGTATAACTGTCAAGAATGAGCTTTGAGGCAAAACCTTTGACAACTTTCAAATTACAAGGATAATAAGTTAATACTGTTAGTCCTTGTAAATCTGTACCTGCGCCACAGCAAAATGGTTGTGTGGGTTTGTCAGCCCTGTCTTAGCTCACTTTGAAGGAAGTGAGAACATTGCCCTCCATAATTTATAGTAATGATTCCAAAGAATTGGCTTTGTTTACTCCAAAAATGGCATCAATTTTGCATGGGATTTATTTTAGGTCAAATGAATTATACTGTTTTTATTTCAGTAGACTGACACCCTCTCTTGGGTTCCACTGTTCTAAGATGAGGAAGAGAATAATAGAAAGACTAGTAGATAAGCATTTTGAAATGGAGTGGTAAAATATTGTTGGCTAATTCATCTTGGTTGATACGTTGGTGGTAATTTTTGTCATTCACAAATAAATCATCACTGTCTATGAGGGTCTCAGAATGCAGTATCGTCATGACTACTAAATTACTGTGACATGAACTTGCATTTAGTTTTAAGTAACATATTGAAATACAGTACAAGTTGAGCACCATGCTAAATGGAATTTAGTTCTTAAATTAGTGCTTAAATTAATGTTCTTAGAGGAAATGTGCAGTTAGGAACATTGTGCATGTGTTTGTACCTGAATGACAATTTCTTAAATAAGCAACCATTCGTATTTGAATTGACACTACATTTTTAAAATATCAAATGTTTTCAAAATCAGGTGACAATCAATAATTGACTAAATTTTAGTGAAGTCGAGGAGGTGCCACATGTTTTTATTAATTATGATAGAAAATGAGATAATATCAATAAATAATATCCATCAGCTAACTTTGAAAATATATGTACAGGTGTTAAATATACAGTAATCTCTGCCCTACTTAAATGCAGCTGTATATTTTGCTTTATTAAAAAATTTGAAGCTTAATAACTGTTAAACCAATTCAGTTACAATTTAATTATCCCTAGAGAGTCTGACAATTATCACTCCTTTAATAATCATTGCATTAATTATGCTTCAATTGGTTTTTAGACTATTTGGGTATCTCCCAATAATTAAAAAGCCACGATTAATAATTAACTCAATTATTCAGTGAAAAATTATAGAACCTGGTTTTGAATAGTTTGAACAAGACCACATTGTGCTATTTTTCTATTGGTGTCTAAAGCAATGCCTCATATAAATCTTCTTTCAATTTGAATTACATAAATCTTTACAACTTTGTAAAGACTCAAATATGTTGGCCAGGTCTCCTGAGTGGTGCGACAGAGAAAGTGTTTGACGTGTCACCCAAAACAAAATAAGCATGCATGCAGCTAGCTGTGAGAATGATGCAAGAGATGCAAAAAATAAAAATTTTAAGCTAAAATCCACTGGCTAAAAAAATTTGAACTTGAGATGAGTGCGTGTCAATTTAAACTTAAACTGATACACACTGAGTTATTTCATGTCCCCTGTCTGTGTGAGAGTGGTGCAAGCATCATCAGCACCTCCTCTAAAAACAACTGAAATTTACATACAATGGAAGGCGGCATATCATTCAATAAGGAAAAGCAATGATCATCATGCTATTAGCTCTAAGAAAACAACAACCTGGAATAAAGTCAAGAGTAAAGTGATGATGTCTAGCATGATGATGCCTAGGTCATTTATTTCATATTTTTAGGCAGGCTAATCTTTCACACAATGCTATTGATCACAAACAGTTTTTTGCTTATAGAGATGGCAGTAACAATAATACTAATCTTACAAAATATTTCGAAAGCCAGGTTTGTAGATGAACAAAAGTGTATAATGTTAGCTTGTAATTATGTTACAGTCAAGCATTTCACTTATTTTTATGCATAGCTAAGTTTACCAAAAAACTTAATTATTGTGCTTTGAACTCTTTAAACTCTTGTAGATATACGTTAGGTATATCTGATAACATTAGCAATGTGTGTAGGTAAAAAAAAACAGGCATTCATTATATATTGACACAGTGAGCAAGAGTTTATGGTAGGTTTTACGTGGAAGTGATATTTGAGATGCTGTGGTAATCTATGCTATGGTTATAGACAGACATTTGGAAATTGGAATATACATGAAGAACCATTGGGGAATATCCAAGAATCTACTCAGCCACTGACATTTCCTGATGAGGGATGAAAACAAGATGACCTACATAGGTATGAGAGTGCTACCACTGAGTCCCCTTTTATGACTGGAACTAAAGGCTATAATAGCATGCCAGTAATTATGAATAATTACATTCAACCAATTTTCCATTCTTTCCACATGTTGTCTGTCTCTCTCCTTAACTGGCTTGAGTAAAGTACAGGACTAGTAAAGTAAAGGACATTCAGGAATGCTCTCTCTCTCTCTCTCTCTCTCTCACACACACACACACACACACACACACACACACACACACACACACACACAC
>JAUZST010015925.1:0-10014 GCA_034779995.1 Parotocinclus haroldoi | reverse complement strand
TGTTTGTGTGTGTGTGTTTTTTTTTTTTTTTTTTTTTATTTTTTTTTTAACACACACACACACACACACACACACACACACACACACACACACACACACACACACACACACACCCACGTGTATGTATCTCTAACAATAGCTACACAAGATACTAAACATGAGTCCACGGATGCATGATTCATGAGAGCGAAACAACTGCAGCTTACCCATAGGATCTGCTGAGGATACAGGTTTGGTGACCAGCCGTAGACAAGAAGTGCTGGGCCCTGGGGTAAGAGCGTCACGGTGACATGGTGAACTACTTCCTGATTTCGAGGAGGGTGACTGGCATTTCTCTGACTGCAAAAGATTACATTCATTCGAAATTCTATTTTTAAAAAAAGGGCTTGATCGAAAAGTCTTGAGAAATGTTATGGATGCATTGTGTAGGTTGTGCACGGTAACTTTTCCAACAAAATGCGAAGGGCAACAGTGACTTGTTTCAAGTTTATAAAAATAAAGGGATGAAGTAGCTCGAGGCTATAGGGTCTCTGTGCTAGCCTCTACCTGTACTGGGTCTTTGTTCTTGCCCGGAGGGGGGCTGTGAGGAGAAGGTGAGGTCACTGAAGTAAGGCTTGGTGATCTAGGGAGGTCTTTCCGCAGTGTTGGATTCCTATCTAAGCCATTCCCATGAGGAGAGTGGGGGGTACTGCCCACCGGAGAGGAAGGGTCCTGGGGTGAAAAAGAGATAAAAGAGCCAGAGCGAGGCAGAGAGAAATGTAATTACAGACGGCTATGTCAGGCAGAATTAATAAAACCAATCAATTCCATTCCTGCCATAGAGCCGATTTTATTCAGCTACACCATGGACACCTACAATACAAGGTCTCAAATACCACGCATATTAATAGCTTCATAAAACCTCTTCTTCTATCTCTGCTTCTCTTTCTCCACTCTACACTGACGGTTTTTCTTTTTCTATTATGCAAGCCTGCACAACGCTCACGCAAGGACAGCGAGCGTTGATGGTTTTATATCTGTAAGGCAAATGACAGTGAGGAAACATGTATTTGTTCGGTTGCGTGAGAAATATTGTAGAGGAACAGTAAGTCTAAGCTAAACTACTACCACACAGCCTTCACACTAAAAGGAATACACTGCGGCCTCGTTAACTCCCTCTTAATCCCAAACTGAGCTGGAAATTGCCGGTGCATTGTAGTGAAATGTGCTAAAACGCTGCATTGATCAAAATTCTACATTTCTGAGCCAATTCAAATTTTGTACGTCCCCCCTTTTGTTCTAATGACAGCACACATTCAGACTATTTGTTGTTACACCTCTGATGATCCCCATTATCGAAGCATGGTATCACGATATTCCAGAGGACATCTTGCATCGTTACAAAATGCTTGGCTTCTTCTGTCTCCAAGTGCCCCCATAAATGCTTGATAAAATCTCTTTGGTCATTATGCTTTGGCAAGGTTTGAGGCGTGTTTCAGGTCATTATCCTGCTGCAGTATCCTGTCGCCCTCTATAGATGCAGTACGGTGCAAAAGTCTTAAGCCACCAATAAATCACATACACCTCGTTTTAGCAGTGGTATAATGACGATGTATAATTTATTCCCTTTATTAGCATGCAACCAGATAATACAGGAACTTTGGATGGAGTACAGTGGCATGTGTGACCTCCCCTTACACTTCTGGCAGCTTCATCGAGATGCCAAGCAACCAAAAAAACCACTTTTTCAGAAGGGGAAACGGCTAACTACATTTACATTTTATGGCATTCAGCAGACGCCCTTATCCAGAGTGACATACAACTAACACAGTCTTTCAATCCAAGCAATTGTGGGTTAAGGACCCTGCTCAGGGACCCAACTGTGGCAGAGGTGGGATTTGAACCCTGGAGCTCCTGGTCATAGTCCAGTATCTTAACCACTAGACCACTACAGTTCCATGTGCTATGCTAAAGGTCACAAAGACTGGAATGACGATTAGTGGAAAGGGTATTACATAGTGATTAATAATGTAAATGAATAAAAATGAACAAGAAATGAATGACAAACCCAAGATCCAAGCAATATGGTCATTATACCAAAAAACTGTTTAAAAAGAGTGACAAGGACACACCTCATTAGAAACGTCTACTACTAGGTTGTCTTCACTCTTGTCTCCGTCACTGTCCTGAGAGAAAGGAAAAAAATGTTAGCATAAATGCGCGCGCACACGCGCACACACACACTCAAGCGTAACCATGCACGCACTGTATGAGGAGCCTTTTTGTTTAGTTCTGCTGTCACTTCTTTTCTCTAAATTCCTCAGGGTGTTTACACTTTTTCCTCTCAGGAGACATTCATTCCTTTCTTAATCCTCTCTTCCTCTCCCGCTCGCTCTCTCTCTCTCTCTCTCTCTCTCGCTCTCTGTCAATTTCTTGCTCTTTCCTTCCCATTTCATCTCTGAAAACAGGGAGTGACATTGCTGGCACTTAGTCTCCATGGCAACAAGCTTTTGATGTGATCATGTCCCGATGTCCTTGTTGACATCACCCTGCAGTGACATCATTACCTGATGAAACCTGCCATCTCTTCTTGGTGTGTGTGTGTGTGTGTGTGCGTGTGTGTGTGCCTTGTCTTTCTATAATTGTGAGGACCAAATGTACTTGCAATTTACATTTACAGCATTTAGCAGACGCCCTTATCCAGAGCGACTTACAATTCATACAGTTGTGGATTAAGGGTCTTGCTCAGGAACCCAACTGTGGCAGAGGTGGGATTTGAACCCTGGACCTTCTGGTCCCTAGTCCAGTACCTTAACCACTAGGCCACCACAGTCCCAATTATAGGAAAACCCAGCAATGTGATGGTCCTGGTTAGGATTAATTGTAACATTATTTACACTTATTATTATTACAGTAATCATTATGCCAGTTAAATGTATCCAATTCTATAGCAAGGCAGATGTGTGTGTGTGTGTGTGTGTGTGTGTGTGTGTGTTTATAAATGTCAGTATACACATACAGTATACACGTCATACTGGCACAGACAGGTTTCTGTAACTCACAGCAATGTCACCTTTTTGTCCAAGTCTAAAAAGCATGCAGAGACAGAATCATGTCAAAAATAATGTATCATCACTGAATCATACGTAATGCGATGGGCCTTCTTTGTCCTCACAGCGCCTCCTCTTGGCATCGTTGTTGGCGTGTAAGGGGAAGAGGCCCGATGGACCCTGGCGTTCCTCTACTGCCTGACTGTCTGTAGAGGACACCGACTTACTCTGCAGATAGACATTCAGAATTAACACCAACACGCACACACACGCCAGAGCATTGTTTTAATTTACTGACTTGTGACTCAACGCAAAGTGATTCTGAGCTTAATGATTTGTTTTCCTCTGAAGCCATGTCAATCCTGATCGTCTTAGTAGCAAGTTATTTTGGTGCACCGCAACATCACTAATAATAAGCCTAAGCTACAATTTCCTACTGAAGATCACCGGCGTAACGGACTCTGTCGATCAATTAATAAGCATTTTTGATTAGACCAGATAAAGAAAATGAGTTGAAAGATTTTAGAGAATTTGGTTGCTTAACAGCGTGCTGGAATAACATTTTGGGATGTATCGTAATACAAAATCAATGCTTGTGTCTGACTTGAGAACGAGTTCCTCAAGTTCAAGGGGTTTGGTATATGGTAGCACAAACAGACTGCCCAGTACATGTACATTCTCTCTAATCTAAAATAACAAAATAAACCATTTCTACATTGAGTCCGTTTCATCTCGTTGATTTCCCATGCTGGTGACAATATTATCAATCAATGCACTTTGGCTTTCGTCAAACAAAAGAATCAGGTCCATCAAACCTTTCTCTAAAGTGTTACAGTCTTCCCGTACACAGGGTCATAATAGTGCATTAATGCATTTTTTTTATAATCACTGTGAATTTCTCGAATCTACAGATGTGGTGGCATTAGGGATGCTGTGTAGATCGTAGCCTTCCACTCATATCTCTGATACATTTATGTTAAAATACCCTTCTACAAAAACGATGTGATTACGGTAACGTCCAGTCAATGAATATTTCGATAAACCTCCTGATTCACAGATTGCAATGCGATCGTTTAGAGGCGCATGCCTGCACACACCTCAGTTCTATAAATGCTGATTATTAGTCATTCATTTGTCTTCACTAATGCTTTATACTGAGCAGGCTGGAAACTGGAGCACCCAAAGAAACCCAGAGTTACTATGAATATCTGAGCTGCTGTTCCGCGGTTCAGTGGAAGGACTTGCAGATTTCATAAGGATTTCATAAGACATTTTAAGAAGACTCCATATTTGGAGGCATTCATCAAAGTCAGCGGGATGAACACACAAACAATACGCACACACTAACAGATCCGTTACTCACCCTGCTGGGAGCACCCTCTGAGAGCAGGAAGAGAGAAACCAGGAAAGAGAGAGAAAGGAATTGATGTCAGTCTTGATAACAATACCAGCACAATCCTTAAAGAAAGTCAAGGTCATTGAGGGGAAAAAAAAAAAAAAAAACGGTTTAAAAATACACTTTTTGTACTGAGCGGCTCCGCAAAACCTAGTGCACGCTGTTTACGTTATTCGGCGTGAACTCCGCAGTGCACTCCATTACTGCATCACGCTCTCTTTCCCTCTCTTTCCTAAATCGATGCGACTCATTTTCTCACTTTCCTTGGCAATTTGCTCAACTGCAAATGCAAAACTACACTAAGAAATAGCCTGTGGAAATTATAGGAACTCGCTGATAGTAATGTGCTGTAATGTTTCACACAGGTAGTTTACCTTGGGGTAGTCAGGCATAGGCTGATAGCTTATTGCTATGTGAAGTTCACAGTATAGACTTTTTGTAAACACTAAATATTCATTTGAAAAAGCCGGGTATGTAGTTTGCACACCACGTATGCTGCTTCAGCAGCCTTCTACTACTCCTACTGGAAACATGACTGTGAGGACTGTCTTCTGATGTCAGACAATAATATCTGGCCCACTTTTGGCATTCCAGTACATTTCCCAAGATGCCTGATATAGTTGAGGTTAAGTTCAAACTAAACCAAATGTTCTCAATTGTAGTTGGCAAACCAATCTTCTATAGACTTTGCTCGAGGGCAGGGGAAAAAGTTGATGGACTGACTTGCTGGAAGTGGAAGCCTAGAAATGTGTCATATGGGGTATCGGTACAACCCACTGTACTGTCACTGTCTGTCTCTGCAGAAGCCAGAAATGGCTGCTTCATATAATGAAAGTGTTCCACGCGAGTGTTGCTGAAATAGCAGAGCTTAATCATTTGAATTTCATTTTGTCTATCTAGTGTATAAAACCTTGCCCTGATGGATCACACAGTTACCGTCTTCAAAATAAGAATTTAACGTCAAAGTTTTTGCTCGCAGATATCTTAATTAGGATACGAGTTGAATGAGATTGTGGTTAAAACAGCTGGCACTGCTGCAACTGTGTTTAGAAATGAGCCAATTGGTCAAAATAACTATCATATACGCACTGTATGCCAACATAGTCTGAGCAACTGGCAGAAATAAGAACTTGGTCACTAAAAGCTTTGCCCCACACTGTAGACAGCATAGCCAAATTTCAAAACACACTACATGATTAAGGCTAAACTGAAAAGTCATGAGTGAACAACCTCTAATAGTGAAGTCAAAACCGAAACAAAATTCGGTGTCGGTCAAGTCATGTCAAGAAAGATTTATTATATAGTGCTTTTAACAATGGAGTATTGTCTTAAAGTAGTTTTACAGTATTAGTTTATCTTCTATGGGGAAAAATATGCAGAATCGACATTATTTCGTCCGATTTACAGAACGGGATAGTCTTTGGCGGCACATTGTCCCCTGTCAACCAACTGATTTGGCGTCCATTACCTTTACAATTATGTCATTTAGCAGATGCCCTTATCCAGAGCGACTTACAATTAATACAGCCTTTACAATCCAAACAATTGTGCGTTAAAAGCCTTGCTCAGGGAACCAAATGTGTCAGAGGTGGGATTTGAACCCTGGCTCTTCCGGTCCATAGTCCATTACCTTAACCACCAGGTCACCTCAAATTAAATGAGGAAAAAGTTCATAATTGATTGGGCATGACTGGGTTTTTACACAGGACTGGGGGTTACTCTATCGTCAGGAATACACAGAACATTACAAATTAATCATCATGTATATAATAAACCCATCAATATCTACATATTCTCTTGTCTCTCAGAGCTGATGTTCTGGTACCAGTTCCAGCACTGCACGCTTGGATGATCTTCCGGCCCGGCGTCACTCTGCTGGTCTCCATCGGAGTGCCGAGACATTGGGAGACGATGTGCCTCCAAGGACCTCCCACTGAGAACTCCTCCTATATCTATTTTATAATTTAGTTTATTTTATTACTGATTTAAATGTTATTATTCATTTGTTATTGATTTAAATTATTTATTTTTAATTATTAATTATTTATTCGCTATAATTTAATACACTTTTAAGTATTTATTTAATTATCATCTAGGCCACCCATGGAGGACGGGCCCCTGTTGGGTCTTGGTCCTCCCGAGGTTTCTTCCTTCTACTTTCAGGGAGTTTTTCCTTTCCACTGTCTCCCTAGGCTTTCTCAACTTGGGATTTGCCTTTTAAGATAATATAAGATTGTAAAGCCGCTCTGAGACAATGCTCCATTGTAAAAAGCGCTATAGAAATAAAAACTGAATTGAAATTGAATTGAATTAATAAAGGCTTAAAATGCGACAGGGTTTCATTCGCCCCAAATGGCACAACATATGAAGGAATCAGGACGTATGAAACAGGTGCAGTATGTAACATATTGCTATTTGCAAACTGCAACATATTGAAAACAGAGCTTGAAAAAGAGCTATGACATATTTGGATAAAGTATTTTCACCTTAGTAAGACATTCCCTGAATGCAGTGTTTTAATGATTTCTCTATAGCCGTCTGTCTGGGACAGGTTTGTTTCTGTACTCCTAATGTCACTTGCTTTTCCTGTCACATGCAGTGCCTTGGTTTCCAACACGTTTTCTGCTGAGTAAGTTACTATTATAGAAATGAAATCCATGCCCTTGCATCCAGCATAAAAGAGGATGTTGATGATTATTTGCTGTATCCTAATATGACGTGTTATTCAGGCTGGATGTATGCGCTTTGTATTACCCCAGCTTTTATCTGAGCTTTGCGTCGTTCTGTCTCCCCTTCAGTTTAATTAAAGTTCAAACATGTCCTGGCTGACTGACTACATCTGGGGTGTGCATACATTTTATTTTGGGGAAACGACCTTTTGTGTGGCTTTGTCCCCATCTCTCCTGACATGTTCTCGTTTCAGAGAGGAAATCTCAGTTAATTGCTTGAGGCCTGCCATGGGAGTCACACAGCTCTGATCAGGCTTAGCTCAAGCTGTGATGTGACGAGTGTGTCCAAGTACCTCGCAGGTGCTCGGCATCCAGGTGGTTGCGCTCGTCCTTGTTGCTCAGGTGAGCAGAGACACCGAGGGCTCCCGTGAGAGCCAGAAGACCTGAGGTTCCGCCCAGTGCCAGTCCCGATGGGTGGGGGGTCAGCGGGATGCCTGGGGTGTGGTGAGACAGGTGCTGGAGCTGCTGCTGCTGTTCCGCAAGCAAAATGCAAGTCGGCGAAGATGAAAGGAAGGACAGATGAGGACAGGCAGAAAGAAAGTTGAAGATGACAGACACAGACAAAGAAGTATGACGAGGGGACAGGAAAGAGGAAAAGAGAGAGAGACAAAAAAAAAAAAAATCACAAGCAGATAAAGTGAGGCCAACCTTCCATGCGTTAAATTGTAGTTCGATTGTGCTGCAGTGCACGTGTGTGTGTGTGTGTGTGTGTGTGTGTGTGTGTGTGTGTGCATCCACACTAGTGACGCACTGGAAGAAAAATCCTTGCCAAACCAACACTAACAAATCAGCCACAAACCGTAAGATTTGGTTTGTTTGTTTGTTTGCTATATTTGTGTTCTTATTTGCGTTTTTTTTTTATATGACATATCATTTAATAAATATATTTCTATTTATTTGTGAACAGTGATTATAGATGCTGGTCAATTTTTTCTGCATATCACAAAATGATTCCATTTTCACTCTGTTTTCATTTTCTGACACAGGAAAGCCAAAGAAACACTTTAGAAACAGGTTCTCTCTTTGATGATAACTGCAGCCGTAGCACAATTAGATCATCATGCATCAGGACCACAAAGTAAACGTGTTTTTTTTTTTTTTTATTGTGCAAACCACAACCAATTCAAACAGAAGTTAAAAAAGAGAAATGCAGTTTTTTAACCATAGCTCTGAACTGGTCCCTCTCGACTAGATTGTTATTGTTTTCGTGATGTTGCTCCACCTTTCCTGTCATATGTAGTGCCTTTGAGAAAACGCCTCTTCAAAACATGTCTGAGCCTTTGACTTCACTGCTTCACTAGAGCTACTGGATAACGACCGTAGTCTCATCCACCCGTGCTGGAGTAAGTTACTAGAGTAACTAAAAGTGGCTCAGCAAACTCTGAAAAACATAGCCTTTAGGGTTCGGTCAAAACTGTATTAAACCAAAACACTTCCAAACTACAACCACGGCTCCTTTCTTGGTCACGAATTCTCCTTTTGTGTCTCTGATCTCATTTTCTTTATCCATCATCTCTCACCATCATAATTTACCACAAATCCTGTTCCTGCTATGCAAAGCTATGCTGCATGTTATGCTGCCTGGCTATCTAGCAACGTCATTTGCGGCAAACATTGCATTTGCTGCCTATTAACGCATTACAGCTGCTGTTTTCAGCTTATCAGCTGTCTCCCAAAATCTGGCAACACAACACAATCTGGCAGAGAATGTAAGTAAATGTTTTTCAATCAAACAGATGTTCTACTACTGTATTAGGTGGAGCACTGTTGTATCTATACGTTCCAGGACCTGTTCACTCCATGCTCTGTATTCCCTTATGTATTACAAATTAAGTACTAGGCCAAATAACTAAGTAACCCGATTATGGACCAAGATCCAGGTGGATTTACAGCATTCTTTGAAACATGACATGACTCTCAATGTTTTGTTTCCTCATTTAGACTGCAGGCATTATACAGATCGCATGAGCTCCAACTCTGCCAAAAACAGATAACGATCTGATTACTAGTATGCATGTAAACACTTTCACTGTCAGTGTGTGTACTTTTTAAACAACACAGGTAAATGTGGGAGGTCAGAGGACACTCACCCCAATGATGGCGTTGAGCTCTGCCATGGTGACCTGTTTGGCCCGCTCCACAGCCTGCACCACCTGTTGCTGGTGCTAAACACACACACACACACACACACACACACACACACACACACACACAGGGTCAGAGACAGTAAACACAGAATGTGCATTAACAAAAACAGGGATGAGGAAAGAAACACACACACCACAAACAATAAACCTGACTGAACACTCTACAAATAAAGACAGGGAAACCATAAAACGTCCAAAGACACAAAGGCAAACGCTCTTGAAATAAAGAAATAATAGACATAAAAGGCTACGGTTCTGCAGCACAAGATGTTCCATTACCGCTGACCTGATACTGACATCTGAGCAATAACTGGACTTTTCATCTCAAGCATCAATAGTTTAGCTAATTTTTTGTCTCATGCAATAATACCTGGACCTGAACCTTACTCTGATCCAGTTAATACCTGGACCTGAACCTTACTCTGATCCAGTTAATCCCTGGACCTGAACCTTACTCTGATCCAGTTAATCCCTGGACCTGAACCTTACTCTGATCCAGTTAATACCTGGACCTGAACCTTACTCTGATCCACTTAATACCTGGACCTGAACCTTACTCTGATACAGTTCATACCTGGACCTGAACCTTACTCTGATACAGTTCATACCTGGACCTGAACCTTACTCTGATCCAGTTAATACCTGGACCTGAACCTTACTCTGATCCAGTTAATACCTGGACCTGAACCTTACTCTGATCCAGTTAATCCCTG
>JAUZST010015924.1:0-10014 GCA_034779995.1 Parotocinclus haroldoi | reverse complement strand
GTGTGTGTGTGTGTGTGTGTGTGTGTGTGTGTGTGTGTGTGTGTGTGTGTGTGTGTGTGTGTTTTTAACGTTTTAAAAGCCATGGTTGGACTATTTTACATGATTATACTGTTCTAAAAGAGTTATCCTCATGCTGTGTTTCTTTAGTTATACAGGCATGGAGACCGTTCTCCAGTCAAATCTTACCCAACAGACCCGTACCAGGAGAGCTCATGGCCACAGGGATTTGGACAACTTTCTCAGGTACTGTATAGACGTGTATTATAGATGCTACAGATACTACAGTGGAATATAACAGATCCTGTAAGTGTAGGATTACAGACTATTCCCAGCAATGCTGATCTGCCAGGTTCTATCACTTACATTCATGTTTGCTTAAAATAATCTTATTCTGAACCACTGAGGAAGGTTACTGAGTGGGAATCTACATTCTTAAACATACACTATATTGCCAAAAGTATTCACCTACCCATTCAGTTTGTAGAATTCAATATAAAAAAATAAACTACCAAAATAAAAAACGAAAATGATTAGATGCAGATCGGTGGCATGACTGCACAGACACCTTTTTAAACCCCAGTGAAAATCGCTGTTTTATACTTTTTGGAATCGGTGTCATCAGAAATGCCCCTGACCAAACTGTCACCATTTTCGCAACAAAACAAGGCCGGAATGGTTAAAAAGACCACACAGAAAAACTAAGATCTTGACAGATTCTCATTAAATGCGCAAGAAAATCCCAAGTTGACCACTTGCTACGTGCAACTGAATTGCTAGAAACACAGATGAAACCTAATCTGAATTCTTTTCTAAACAGTAGCAAAGGCATAATCTGTACCAAATAGTTGTAAAGCCTTTAAACCAACCACAGCTCCCTGAGAAAATGGACATTGGCTACCTGAAAGTACAAGTAACTATTTATATAACCAACCCTCTTATGATCACGGATCCTTTGTTTATAGGAAGGATGCCATCTGCCGCAACTGTGGTGAGGAGGAACATGGCCCAGACTGCCAAAACCCTCTAAAATGTGCAAACTGTTCTGGAAACAGTGCTGCCTCTAAAGAATGTCCCGTCTGGAATAAGGAAAAAGAAATTCCAAAAAACGCTTGGAGAAACTAAGGTCCTTTGCTGATCTAGTTAAAACAAAAGTAATAATGAGAGCAGAGATGCCAAACCAATATAACTAAACCCACAGCAGATAATCAGGAAACGAAGTCAACAGACCTTAGGAACAAGACAAAAAAAAAGACACCAAGCATACAAACTAAGGCAAGTCGAGAAGAAAATAAAGCTAAGGATGACAAGCAAAAGGACCAAGAAATGGCTGAATTACCAAGAATTAAATCCATCTCCACTAGGCAGACATAGACTGCATCTCCACCCCATACTACCGACTTGATGAAACATGACATTATTCGATGGAACAGCAGAAGTTTCAATGCAAACTATTCTGAGCTACAAAACCTCTCCACCAGATTAAATCCAATATCCTAACACAAAACACAGCATTTCTGAAAGGATGCATGTGCAATTCTCCTTTCCACGCTTACCACTGACCAACAGGAAGTGCTGCGATAGTTCTTAGACACAACCCACAGTCCAATCCATCTCCAAACAGACGTCCAAGCAACAGCGATCCTTGTGATCCTGCTCAAAACTCTGTATACCTCTGTATACCTCTGTAGACGCTTTCCCACCCCCTGTATCGTTATGGGCATTATTTAACAGCCACAATGCCCCAAAAGGAAGAAAAAAATGAAAGTATTATAACTTTAAATGGTATATGCCTATTAAATAATGGGGAAGACACTTGCGTTCACCCGGACCATGGAGTCTATTCAGCCATAGATCTTATCGTATGTGCACCAGAGAGATCTATTGATACAAGTTGGGAGAAACTGGCTGACCTATCCGGTAGCGACCATTTCCCAATCATGATTAAATTGCTATGTGGGTAATATGGGTTCCAGTTATGTAAAACCAAATCTGTCTGCAACCACTTCTGCCACCTAAGATCCTTGCACCCAGACCCGCTAGTAAGCCTAGTAGGAAAGAGAGTAGTGCTGGACAATAAATTCTCAAGAACCAAGGTTACAAAGAAAATCTGGCATCTCTTTCAAAACCAATACCAGCACCTATATGACACTAAAGAGAATGAGATCAAACCACTAGGACTCCGTATCAAAACCTACCTAGAGTCTCTAAACATGCCACTTAAAAACCTGTGATACCCCCTGAGAAATCATAAAGCCAAGGGTAAACTTAAGCCTGGCTAGATACCCAAATCAGGATACTCTTCATACAGCCTATTATGTACGTTCCAAACAGTCATGAACATGCACATCACCCAGTCACCAAATCAGCTATACAGACGGATCCAGAACAGAATCACATGTAGGAGCAGCAGTATATACAAATGACTACCAACACAGCATAAGCCTTCCTCAGCACAGCTCCAGCTGTACAGAGCAGAGAGCCACGCCAAACTCCTGGCCAGAAACTACATCCAGAGAAGTCAACAAAAGCTATTTCTAATATGCTCAGACTCTAGATTCTGCCTGCAAGCCCTACTGTCTCTCCACTGGAGCTCCTGACTACAGGGATACATCTACGAGAACACAGAGTTAAGATTACATATTACTGGATTTCAAGCCGTTGTAACATCATAGGCAGTGAAAAAGCAAATGATATGCCAAAGAAGGCTGCATGAAAAGAGATGACCTGGTGCTATGTCCCACCCACTGACGTCCTCTACATAGTCAGATGACTTTGTAAAACCACATGGCAGGAAGAATGGAGTCGTAACACAGCAAACAAACTATATGAAATTAAACCTCAGCTCAACAGGATCTCCACTATTCTGTATACAGTCGATTCCGGTTAATGGAACCACATCAGGACGGGATCGTTTTGGTACTAATAACCGGCTGGTTCGATTAAACGAACATGTCCTATGTTACAAGACGGGAGGTGCTATAATTTATGTAACACATTAAATGTTTATTAAACCTTTATTGTACGTATAGCGAACGTACAAACAAGAACTACTGTTGCTTACCAACTTTGTTAATTGAAAAATTTATTTGCAACCAAGTTTTTACAAATATTGCCAGCCCATAATATACAGAAAGCTAGTGGCAACTGTATGAAGGATTGTGTAATGGTCTGTTGTTCCCTAGCTTAAACATGTGTTTGGTTGTTTCTTGTGGGTCTCTTTAATAACCCCTTTGTATGGTGTGTTTTCAGGAAGGCATGCAGCAGCACTTTGAGCTTGGTCAGTTTCTGAGGAAGCGGTACACGGGTTTCCTGAAAGAGGAATATTCTCGTTTCGAGGTCTGTCTAAGTTGCCTTTGATGTAAACTTGAAGGTCTTGTTTACTTGGTTCGGATTAGACAGTTATTCCTTGTCAAGAAAAGGGATTATACGTATGAAATTGCAAACAAGATTTAAATTAAGTTGCTTGAACTGCTCAGCTAAATTGGTAACGTCCATGACAGATGCTAAATGAGTGGTGACCTCATTATTTCTTCTTCTTTTTGCTGCTTCTGCATTCCAAATGCTGTCACAATTAGGATGCAGTCACTGTCACATTTAGCTTCACTAAAGACAGATAATTAAAGAAATATCTTTTTCACACCATTTGGGTTTTATAAATAAGTGCACACATTGAACGTAACCAGATGAATGAATGATGAACTTTGGGTGAGGTGGGGATACCTTTCTGAAACTCCCAAAGGTCAAGATATGAACAGTCCATTGTTTTATTTGACTTTTGTTTTAACAGTGAGATATCTAAAAGAAAAGCTAAAAAATTACATTGCATAACAGCTATAAATGTATTTGCATTTTGCAGAGAGAAATACGTATTTGATCCCCCCAGCAAACATTAAGGCAACATAACAACATAACAACAATATATGTTTCATGTCCCTCATGTAGTATAACAACTGTTAGACACTATAAAGACTATATAGAACATAAAGTATTGGGACACTCTTCAGTATCATTGAATTTGATCGTCCTTAATAGTTGAATTTAGTGTTTCATTTGGTCCCATTGGAATAGGTGTATAAAATAAAGCACTCAGCCAGAGTGCCCCTTAGTGTACGAGTGTGTGCCTGTCTAGGGTTGTTCATGCCTTATGCTCGGTGTCTCCAGTTAGGCACTGGTTCTCCAGAGACCATGACGAAGATAATCAGATAAGAAACTTGGCCTAATAATGAATTACAGTATTAACACGTTTCATACTTTCGCTCAGTAACGAAGGTCTGTCTTTACTGTTATTTTGACTTTATCTGGTCTTGATTTCTTTTCAACATGTTTGTGTTTTCTCTTTTACAGATTGCTGTGCGAAGCACCGATTATGATCGCACACTGATGAGCGCCGCCTCAAACCTCGCTGGTCTTTACCCACCTAATGGTTCCCAGATATTTAAACCTGGATTACTCTGGCAGCCTATACCAGTACACACTGTGCCACAGGATGAGGAAAGGGTATGAGAACTCATGGGTCACTTTCTTACCAATCCCTAAATTCATTGAAAACCGTTCACCAGATGCAATAAGGGCGTCCTCATTCTGAGCGCCGTTACCTTGAATTTTGCCGGATTGTCCCTGCGCTCTCTCTTTCTCTCTCTCTCTCTCTTTCTCTCTCTCTCTCTTTCTCTCTCTCTCTCTCTCTCTCTCTCATATATATATATATAAACCAAATATATTTCCCCTTTTGCTTGGCAATCACTTTTGTGATCTGATCCTCTGACGAGAACAGACGTGTCTGAGTTGGGACCCATTTTTTTTTTTTCATTTTTCAGTTTATCATAAACCTCTTTTAACTAATGCAAGTCATGTTATATTTCTACGTTTATTTTTGCAAGTGTCAGATGGTTTGTTTCATTGTGTATGTTTTTCTAGCTGCTGTCATTTCCTGTACCAAACTGCCCTCGTTACCAATATCTCATGAATGAGACCGAGAAGACAGAACTCTTCATCAATATGACCAAGACTTACAAAGTGAGTAAAACACTTTA
Source organism: Parotocinclus haroldoi (assembly GCA_034779995.1). Classification (NCBI taxonomy): domain Eukaryota; kingdom Metazoa; phylum Chordata; class Actinopteri; order Siluriformes; family Loricariidae; genus Parotocinclus; species Parotocinclus haroldoi. The sequence continues at coordinate 4,984 of JAUZST010015924.1, read as the reverse complement.
TACATTGTTTATTTGACATATCCAACCTACAGGGGGAAAAAGCAACACATTTAGCATCATTGATGGGGACAGATCTTATTGTAGTTTAATCCTAATCAGTCCAGGAACAAGAGAATTGCTGTGGCTGTAGCTAGACTCATTTTAAAGTCTGATGAGGGTGGGGGTGGGGGGGGGGGCTTGTTGAGCATCCTGCTTGTTGAGTCTCTTTGAAACACTAGTTGTGATACCATCGCTTCAGCACATAAGAGTTTGAAATGAAGCTTTAATTGCATCAGCAAAAAGTTGAGCCAGTATGGAAAAATGCATAGAAAAAAGCAGTGTTGCTTAATTTTCCCTTGCCTCTTTAGTTTTGCTGCTGACAGTCTGATCTACTTCATTTTAGTTGTTAATAAAAATCCATTTCTCCATTTCAGACCAGCAGAAAAGTACACTGCGATTTTAGAGCAATGTTACTGAGAAATTTCATTTGTATTATTAAACAGACCGGCGCTGATACACACTGCTGACGAGGATGTGTTAGATTTCAGTTGCGCTCCTAAGTGCACTAAAGTGTCTAATAGTCTAATATTGCACAGTATTTGTAAAGGAGAATTGATATGTGGTTATTTAGGTTACAGCCATGTCTCCAGCTAGTTCTTCACAGTAAGTGCTTTACTGTTTGAAAAATGCATGTCGAATATGTGTATGTGGGATTTAACAAAGCTAAAGCTAACTCTGCTGAGACAGCAGAGCCAGGACACATGGCACCAGCTGCTGCTCTCTTACTTTTGGTAGATGCTTCCATTAAAAAAAAAGGTGAACACAAATGATCTGTAAGCTGAAATGTATAATTCTTGGACGGAACTGGCCAGTAGTATGTTTCAGAAATTGGAATGTGAATCAGCCAAGAAAATTGCAATCAAAGTCAAATGTATTTCTATAGCGCATTTTACAATGGAGCATTGTCTCAAAGCAGCTTTATAATAATGATATGATCTTAAAAGACAATGCCAGGTTGAGCAAGCCTAGGGTGCCAGTGGCAAGGAAAAACTCATTGAATGTAGAAGGACAAAACCTTGAGAGGACCAAGACTCAAAAAGGGACCCATCCTCCATGGGCGGCCAAGATTTTAATTGAAATAATTAAGATGTAGTAATAGTGAATATTAAGCAAATAATAGCAATTTAAATTAATAATAACATTTAAATTAGTAGTTTTATTTTGAATTAAATAACGAAATAGATTTAAGATGATGAGTCCTCAGCGGTAAGTACTTGGATGGAGGGAGTTACTGCACACTGGTGGGACCCGGGCACTTTTTTTTATTTGTGGTTATTTGTAAAATCAAATTGTGTTATTTGAACTATTTAATTTTAGTCTGCTTATGTTCTTTGCCTGAGCCAGTGGTTCCCAAGCCAAGGACGGTAATGAATGCAATATTGTATTTCAAATCGCATTTAAATCAGCACTGCATTGTGAATTATGTTCTTTTTTTTTTATTATGAGCAGAATTTCATGGAGATGGTGTGCAATAAAACTGGGCTAAAGTCAGTATCTGTTGAGTCGGTATGGAGTGTTTATGACACGCTTTTCTGTGAGGTAAGAAAAGATCTTCTTTCTACCTGGTGTTGACCAAATATAAAAATAAAACTTATACTTGTAGTTATGAGATCAGTGATATTAATGCAAATTTACATTTAATAGTTTGTCTCTGACAAATTGATGCTTTTTATTGACAGTTCAAAGAGAAAGTCTAAAGTGTGTGTTGCTTCACAATGGCAATAAATTAGACTCCATTCCTGTTGCTCACTCTGTAAATATGAAACTTCTGAACCTATGAGAACCATTTTGCAAAAAATCAGATATAAAGATCATTGCTGGATTTTATGTGGCAGAATGAAGAATATAATCGATGCTTCTAGGACATCGAAGCAGATACACAAAATGTAATTGATTCTCGTGCCTCCTGCAGCACATTTGCACTGGATGGTGGACAATAAAACTGTGGAATTTGCTCTTGCTTGTTGGCGGATCCAATCATTCTTTCTACTGGTGGTCCCTCTGGGCCTTATGGAGCCTGGTCACCATGTCAGCGTTCTCTCATGGAACCAGCTAGGTCAGAACAGCCTAGTTGGTGGGCAGTTAGTTGAAATTATCCTGCTTCTGTCAGTCCAACGATGTGTTCCATCCCAAATTGTCAATTGAGGCATGTCTAGCAGTAATCTCTTATCAAAAGTAGCATTTGTTTATAGGCAGCAGGGGAAGTACCTTGGTCACAGGAGGGTTAAATATGCCAACATTTCTTTAAGGATTGACTATTTCATAAATGTATGCTGATTTGCTGTCTGTACTGTAACTGAGTACAGTATGAAGTCTAAATAAATGCATGTTCATAAGATTACAATCTGTGGCCGTTGGTCCAAAACATTTACAGCCAGTTTATGATGTGCAGTATTAAAATATCTGTACTTTTTTTTTTTTTTTTTTAAAGAAGAGACATGGCATGGCTCTTCCCACCTGGGTTACATCAGAAGTGATGGATACGCTGCAGCTGCTGAAGAACTTCGGTTTCCAGATCATGTTTGGTGTATATAAGCGAGAGGAAAAATGTCGACTGCAAGGAGGTTGAGTTCAGCATATTTGTCTTCCCACAATACAGTCGATTCCGGTTAATGGGAGCACATCGGGACGGGATCGTTTTGGTCCTAATAACTGTCTGGTCTGATTAAACGAACATGTCCTATGTTACAAGACGGGACGTGCTATAATTTATATAACATATTAAATGTTTATTAAACCTTTATTGTACGATTTACACGTATAGCGAAGGTACAAACAAGAACTACTGTTGCTTACCGACTTTGTTCATTGAAAAATAAATTTGCAACCAAGTTTTTATAATCGATTTTTGTTTGTTTGTTTGTGGATATTTGCCATATCAGTGACATCTTGGCCATTTTACGGCATCCACCGATACTAAAAAAAACTGTACATAATTATTTGTTCAGATCATTTGTTTAAGAGCAAGAGCAGCTGAAAAGTTTATCGTTTTAACTGGTGGAATCTTTTCAAACAAACCCTTCATGCTCTGTACCGTATAAAAAGCATTTCTGATGGCTGAACGTTTTGAACACGTTTTATTGTAAGGCAAGCAGCACAAAAATGACTTATGGTTTAGGGACTGTTCACCAGCCAGGAGGCGTCGGTGGGTGAGGGCAGTGTGACCGATTCGGCTTCTGGTTATAATTGCCTGGTCTTGTCTTGTTAAAGAGTCACAGTTGTGTTTAACTACTGATTTAATCTATTGTGTTGAGCTTGTTTTGGGGACTGCTGGACCGATCTACTTGACATTTGGTTCTGCAGTAGTCTTTGACTTCTCTGTAAGCATCGGCCATTGGAATGTAGCTCCAGGAGACCTCTTTATTTCTTGCTTTTTAATTTCCAGCTATGCCACTATGACCAGGGATCCAGCAGTAGACACTGGAGACGCCTTGGGCGTAAAGTTCTTTGTCCCATTTAAGCAGTTCTTGGATAACTGGGTGATCTGTTATAGAGTGTATTGTTACAGCCCCAGTATAACGTGTGAGAAGCTTTTACCTGCTTATGATCCTCGTACATCACCTTGCCAATCTCAGGCCTCAGAGTCGTAACTGGAGGAGAAGACCAGCGTTAATACCCAAGTATCTGACGACTGTAATGGATGTAAAGCAGGTGCTAGGTTTTTCTTGGTTGCTTAACTCTACAGAATACAAGATTTCTGTCCTGTTCTTCAAACAGAGCTTGGCATTGCCACACACTGCCAGATATCTAATCGTGGCACCACATATTAGGATCTGCCGGTTACGTGAAGGTTCATTTCTGGAGTTTCTGACGGTCGGTACTTACATGGGTAGCTGGCGATCTGAGGTGTGGCATGAGACAGAGCGGTCAGTAAAGAGGATTTACCCGCATTTGGAAACCTGTCAGGTTTAAAATAGTCTGGTTAATTATAATTGTTATATCATAAACAGCCATTGTTTGAAAAGCCAGTGCCTAATTTGTGCCGGATCCTGCCAGGACAAGATCCGGTACCTCTCAGTTTAGTAGCGGAAAATATTCATATGGATCCAGCACCTCTGAGTTTTTATCCATAAAACGCTAATGAAAATATATGAAAAATTATTGTTACATCCCTTTTAAGATGACAAATGGCACATTTCCTTTGGCGTTAACTCTTGAAACAGTCTGCTAAGCACTTTCCACTAGTCCTCCAAATTGAGTAGATCATGGAAAAATCTAACTTAAGTTCCAACGAATACATCATGAAATACATCAGTGTTTACGTACGAATGCGGTCCAGCCTCTCTTACCCTACTAGACCTAGGTCAGCGATGAGCCGGAGATCCAGACGAATGTGTCGGCCCTGGCCTTTACCGGGTAAAAACCCAGAGTGCAGTGACCCACCAAGGCCACCTCTGGCCACCATAACTCTGTCACCTTCATGGTTCAGTTCCCCTGAGGAGGAAAATCATCCAGTTACAGTGGACACATTCTTATAAGGTACATTCCAGGTCTTTAAGGTCAACCACAATCAGGGGGGAAAGAAAATCAATATTACACAAGAGTACAAAGCATCGACAAAGCCACTGTGCTAACAAAGTGTTTCAGACACTGGACAGGTTGCTGGGACTCTACCCAAAAGCTTTCCTTGGTCTGTGGTCACGCAGATTCCAACAGGAGCAGAGATTTCCACGTCCTCCCCTTTCCCTCCTTTCAGAGCACGGACACTGAATGAACGACACAGACGAGAAAAACATGAAAACACGCGAGCACAAAGTTGTAGGAAATCAAAGTATCAGATCATGGTGGTTGGATGTCTGAAATCGGAGTTGATTTACCATTATCAGTCAATGACGCACACATTATATTCATTATATACAGTCGAATCCGGTTAACGGGGGCACATCGGGACGGGATGGTTTTGGTCCTAATAACCGGCTGGTCCGATTAATCGAACATGCCCTAT
>JAUZST010015923.1:0-10015 GCA_034779995.1 Parotocinclus haroldoi | reverse complement strand
AATAATAACAATAATAATACAATAATAACAACGATGATGTAAATAATAATAATAATACGTATTATTATTATTATTATTATTGTAGTTGTTGTTATTATTATTATTATTTTTATTTTTATTATTATTGAGCAAGGCAATAACCAACTCTAGACAGGACACCGAGGCACATACACGTACATTGGCTCTTAAATGGTTCCGGCTCTGTTTACTGCACTCTGTGTTTCCTCACGGAGGATCCGGAGCGACGAACCGATGAGACTTTGCTGAAAACGGGTGGGGGTGAAGCGTCTGTTCCCCACGTGTGTACGATATGAGCGAGAGGGGCACGTTTAAGCTGCGATTATTCCGTTTCTGGGTTGATTCTTTGCTTTTTCATTAGATCAGTGTGTGTGTGTGTGTGTGTGAGAGAGATCAGACATGGCTGATATCGTGCAGCAGCGGTTAGAGGACAGACTCCCGGGGTTAGAGCAGCTCGAGAGAGTCGGACTGTTTACTAAGAAAGAAGTGAAGTAAGTAAACCAAGGCCTTAAATCGAAACGTAGAAATCTAAGAACCACATGTTTTGCATTTCTATTCATATTTTAGATTTATATTAGAGGATACTTATGCTCTGTTTGGTAAAACGTAATTAAACAGTCCGTGGGTTTATTTGCTTTACAGTAGCTGCTAAAATATTTCCCACTTCAACTGAAATGCAGGACAAGCACAAAACCAGCAAGAAATCCTTCCTAAATCTTGTATGGGGTGTAGAATTCCCTCTTCTGTATCTTTTCTAGTCCGGATAAGTAGGGAGCATGGGCAGTCCGGACTAAAAATAGGTATAACTGAATCATTACTGATAGGGTTGAGTGAATGAAATTGCTCTTTTTCTTTTTTACGTTTCAGATCAGTGCTGAAAAAGTCGACGGCTCTGGAATATAAACTCCACAGAACAGTGCTGGGTAAAGAGGATTTTATAAACTACATTCAGGTGAGAGGCGGTCGTTGGGTGGGGTGGGGCACCTGTGTCTCACACCCAAGTTCGGGTTCTTGCAGGATCTGTTTTGGGACAGGGTCAGTCAGGCGTTTTGTGTGTAACTTCCACAGCCTTTGTAACTGTTTTTTTTTGGTTCCAGTATGAAATCAACGTGCTGGAGCTCATCAAGAAGAGACGAGCTGTAAGCGACCCCTTTTCTTCTTTTAAACCCCTCATTTTGTTGCAGTTCTGTCTCCGGTTTGATTCTGTTCTGTTTCGCGTCCTCAGCGCGTGGGTTATCACTTTAAGCGGGAGGATATCGAGTTTCCCATCATCCAAAGGATAAACGGCGTCTTCAGGAGGGCCGTCGTAAAGTGGCAGGTACAAACAGCACCGTGTTTTATTGGGATCGTCATCAAAGCCTTTCAGAAACCGTACGAATTCCCGCTCGCGCTTTTATTTGTTGTTTCTCAGGAAGACGTCCAGCTGTGGCTCTCTCAGGTCGCCTTCTGTAAGAAATGGGTACGTTGGTTTTTTTTTTCTTCTTCTTCTTCTTCTTCTTCTTCTTTTACGGAAATGCCAAGCCGGTGTCACCGCGGTCTCGTGGTTTGCTCGGTTATATTTAACGTCGGCATCGGAGGCCGTTCCGGTAACGGTTAACCTAGCACGCACGTCTTTGGACTGTGGGAGGAACCCGGAGTGCACGGAGTGAACCCACACAGACTCGGGGAGGACGTGCAGACCACACGGAAAGCACCCAGGGACCCGTGCCGGCCCAGTCATGTAGTAGTTTATAATATTAAACAGTAATATTAATGCCAGCACTGTATTAAAAGATCTAGTGCAGTACTGAACTGAAATAGCTCATGTAAGGGCTTGTTTTTTTCTGTCATTCAGACATGAATTAGATTTGCATAGGACATGTTCATGTAGGACAAGGAAGGAGAAGAGGGTTGGTGTTTTAAAAAAATATTCTTCAGGATTTTTTAAGAGATTCCACACGCTGTGAAAGAGGGATTGTGGTAGGCTAGCGGTTAAGGTACTGAACTGGACCTGATGGTCCTGGGTTCAAATCCCACCTCCGATTAGATGCCACAGTTGGGTCCTTAAGCAAGGCTCTTCACTCAGCATTGCTTGAATTGTATGTGGGACTGTGATGGCATAGTGGTTTAGGTACTGGACTATGGACCAGAAGGTCCAGGGTTCAAATCCCACCTCTGCCACAGTTGAGTCCCTGAGCATGGTCCTTATCCCAAATTTCTTTGGATTGTAAGACTGTATGAATTGTAAGTCGCTCTGGATAAGGACGTCTGCTAAATATCATCAATGTAAAAATCCCATTTTAAAATAAAAATTGTTTGGAGGTTAGAGGTTTGAAGTAAACCTAAAAATGCAGAAGGACGTACAATTTCAGAAAGGCCCATAAAATCCTGAGCGGCTTCTGAGCCAGAAGTGACTTTGCTATAAAATTAAACTTTCTGACAGGAGTGAAAGCGAGAGGACGATCAAAGGGCATTAAAACCCAAACCAATCGTTAAATGGTGGTGTTTTTTTTTTTCCTGCTCTGTTCGTGTTTAGGGTACGAAGGCTCAGCTCAGTAAGGTCTTCTCCACCATGCTCGCCATCCATCCCGACAAACCCAGTAACGTCTTACTTTACCTATTATCAGAACGGTGCTCGCCTTCCTAGTTCTGACTGCTTCATCATTTCTTTATTCTTATTATTGTTTCCTCCGATGTTTTACATGGCACCTGAAGCGCCACTTTAGCACCCCTAGCGGTGGACTTTAGTATTGCTGTTTGGTTTCATGCAAGGAAAAAAAAAAGAAAAACTTTGGCTATAAATAATCTGATCAGGTTTATGGATCATGGCTGCGAAATGCGAGATGGAGGACCTTAATTCATCCGAGAGCGCACGGCACTTGTTCCTGCGAGCCCTTCGATTCCATCCAGAGAACAAAAAGATCTACCAGGAGGTAAGCGCAACATGGCACGTGAGTGTTGGAAATGAGGTTTTTTTTTTTCTTGTAACTGTGTGTGTGTGTGTAGTATTTCAGGATGGAGCTGATGCACGCTGAGAAGCTGAGGAAACAACAACAGGAACTGGAACAAGCCAAAATTGATGTTGTACGTTTGGACACTCTTTATTTCTTCCATCCTTTTAAAAGGCCCCGCTTTATCCCTGCTGCTCTTTGGGTCTGTCAGTGGAGAAAGGGGTGCAGGTCGCATTGGGTGCTTTTTGGAAAAGCTAAGCTGAGCAGATCAGCAGAGAATCTTTGGCGCTCTGCAAAAGCGGTAGCTGATGTTTTTAAAAAAAAAAAAAAAATGCATGCAGTTCCCTCTATCGGCCAGAGGGGCCGCCAAATCCTCAGGTTCCATAGTCCAGCCGTAATGATGGAATGTTTTTTATTTTGTCGTCGCCTTTTTAAGACGTGAAAATGATGCCTTGTCCTTTCGCCAAAGGTTCATCGTTACAAAATGAATATGAAGGGAATTAAAAGTCAAAATAAAATTTGTTTTTATTAAACAAGATCATCAGAAAAGCAAATGAAAAGTCAAAAGAAGTTGTTCGATTACGTAAATGAGGTGCAAACTCAATGATGGGGGTTGATTAGTAAGTGATCAATTCAGCGGGTGAACAGGAGCAGGTCCAGCTGGACCAGAGTGCCCCCACATTGACTGTTCAGTAGGGTGTGTGGTCACCGAAGAGGGTCAAAACACCCTGACAGTGGCGGGGCACGGACAGGATCAGATTATCCAGCGTGGGATTTTCTTCGTGTTCGTTTTGAAGTCTCCCCTTATTTTTGAGGGAAGTTTGGTTTTCCTGGGTCATTGTTTTAGGAGATTAAGCCACATGAAGCTTTTTACTAACAAAGTTTAATTTCTGATTCGACTAATTATGTTATAAGTGATAATTCTGCTAGTGCACACCTCGTTTGTGTTCTGTTCAGGGTGAGTACGAGTTCTCGCCGGAGATCTTGAGCGGTGCCCTGGCCGAAGTCGTCTATCGAGAGGCCGCACAGAAAATCAAAGGTATTTGCCGTGCTTCTTGTGTTCAACGCGCAAAAAAAAAAAAAAAAGGTCTCGTCAGTTTAGAAAGGGAAAAACAAACCCTTCGAAACTGGCCGTGGATTTCGCTTCGGCATTTGTTGGCTTCGCTAGAAATGACGAGAGAAACCTTTCTGTTCTCGCAGACGCCGAGTTCATGCTCTCGCTGCTGCAGATCGCTGGCGTTTTTGACTTCACTAAGACGCTCCAGGACTCCATCCTCCAGGAGTAAGACACAAACCGATCTTTGTCGGGACGAAGGCGAGCCGTTGCGTTGCCCTGTAAACCCGAAACGCTTTCCGCTTTTACTGACGGACGGTCGCGTGTTCAGTCTGCAGAGCCAGCACGCGGGCGACGCCGTAACCTGGGACTTCATGGCTCGCCGTGAGCTGGAGGCGGCCGGCGCCCCCGAACTGCACTCGGCCCAGAGTTGAGCCGCCGAGATCGCCTGCAGAGAGGAACGGAGCAGCGCCGTGTACGAAGAGGGGCTCAGGAACCTCAGCGCAGGTAACGTCGGCGCCGCTGTCGGACCGGCAGCTTCCTGCGGCTGCATGTGACGTCCTGAAGCACCAATGCAAATTTTTTATTCACCACATTAGGCCGCTTTCTGTCTCTAATCCTGCGTGTCGTTCAGATTGCATGCAGTTACCCGTTTGAGCCAGAGAGGCCGCCAAATCCCCAGGATGCCTCTTCCGTTCTGTTTATAAAAGCACTGCAAATTTGACTCGTTAATGACTAAAAATGCCAGGCGCTTCCCGATCGACGGTGGTACGGGTCACGATTTTTATCATCGGATAACGATGGCCACAAACGGTGCACGTTTACCCGAGCGTACAGTACGGAATTTATCAAATTCTTTTTGTTTTCAGTACCAGACTCAATACTTTACACGAAATATTTAACACTTTATTAGAGATTGAGCTTTGCGTTAGTGATTTTGCCCAGCTGCAGGTTCATGCACGTGTTTGTACGTTACATAAAACGTACGCAGAACAGTGGAATTTATAAACGGTGATAAGATTTGATTTGTAGATTGATTGTTTTTTTTCTTCCAGAGCCCATGTGGACGTGCTACGTAAAGTTCTGCCTGGACAGGTTTAAAAGGAAAACCAACGTGACCGAACTGAAGGAGAAGGTACTGCGTTGTTGTTGTTGTTGTATGGAACGTTGTGTAACGATACCTCCCATCACGATGCCCCGGGGTGCGAAAATGTCCTTTTTGTGGCATCTAACATCCGGCACTTGCATTTTTTGAACACCAGAGGGAGCGGTCGTGCTTTGTAGCTTCTGTACGGGAACGGGAGCGATTTGAAACGGAAGAGGTTTAAAGGCACTTCGTTATTTGTTTCTCGTTCTCAGAATTGTTTCAATCGCAGACGACTAACGTTTTTTTTCTTTTATTTATTTTTTTATTATTATTATTTAAGTGCACTTAGTTTTCGTTCTGTAATATACGTTCTTTACTGCTCGTTTGATAGTCAAAATACCCCAAAAAATGTGCACCGTTTTGCCCCGTTTACACAGGAGCGTGCTTTAGCGAATATTAATATCTTTAATGCCGTTTATTTACGTCTTATCGGTCCCAGCACGGCTTTAGAACGTGTCATTCGGAAAATCGCAAACGCCTGAGCTTTTGTATAAGTAGATGTGAGCGCTGACTGTCGTGTTTGCTGTGCTTGTGACTCCCTCAGAGAAGAGAGCGGCTGCTCCGGGTTCTTCAGAGAGCTCACGATGCCTCTCTGCTTCAGGAGATGTTCTACAGGAACTGGGTAAGTCCAGTAACCCAGATCTAGACACTGAAAGCTCTAAAAAACTGGTTTTAGAAAAGTTTTAGAATCGGACCAAGTTTTGACTTTTTAAACTTTGGAGACGTGCGGACTGCGGTGGCCTAGTGGTTAAGGTACCGGACTGTGGACCAGATGGTCCAGGGTTCAAATCCCACCTCTGCCCCAGCTGGGTCCCAGAGCAAAGCCCTCTAGAGCGTATTAATCGTACGTCGCTCTGGATAAGGGCGTCTCCCAAATGCTGTAAAATGTAAGCTGTTTGGGTGAACTTGATCTATTCAGCGTGCAGAACTTTTTAGAAGGTTTAGGTCGATGATGTCGGGTGAATTTTAGCGCTTCTCCAATGGGACGTTTTTAAAAAAAAAAAACTGGGTCGGAGCTTTTTACCGCTCTTGGACTTTTTTTTCCCCTCCCTGAACGGATTCTTCTCAAAAACATGGTTTAAAAGCAACTTTTTAGCCTGAATATCACATGATATTTGAGTATCTTCTCACAGCTGGGGCCGGGTCAGGTTAAAGGGGGCCATTTCAGAAGGTCTTACTTTTCTACGTAGATTTATTTTTTATTTTTGTGCGCCTGCTCCGACATCACTACTAACATGCTGAGCCTTTTCTCAGCTGGAGGTCCTGATCTCATCCGGGAACACGGAAGTCGCTGTACAGGTCGCCGTGGCAGCCCCGAAACTCTTCGGCCAGTCGGTCGAGACGTGGACGTTGAGCCTGCAGACGTTGGTGCGTCTAGAGAGCGCCCAGACGGGAGATCTGTTTCAAGAAGCGCTGAAGCGGGTCAATCCAAAGGTCGGTTCATTTAAAAAATCCCAGCATCTTCCGCTTTAGGGACATTCTGACGTTTGTGAGTCGTACCCTTAACGAGCTGTAGGAACTGAACCTCGGACGCTTCGTTCCGTAGGACAGTTTGCCGCTCTGGACGCTGCAGGCCGAGTGGAGTATGACATCACAACACCCAGACGAGACAGAAGCTCTGTTTCAGGTATGTGACTGCTGCGCTAAATCTCGAAAACACTTTCAGAGCCGTAGCCGTTTTAAAATACAGAGGGATCGGTGTTTCTCTGACCCGCTTGCTGTGCCGCAGAAAGCCCTGTTATGCCCGGTCCCGGCCGTTTCCACAGCGCTGAAGGAAACCTATCTGGACTGGGCCTACAAAAGCGGCGGCTACAAAAAAGCCAGGAAGATTTTCACCAGGTATGAAAGCGCTTAATTAAACCCTTAATTACACAAAAAAAACAGATACAGAAGGGGGCTGAACTAGGGTCGTTCCAATCCTCCCATCGACCGTGATCTTATCAGCGGTCCGGATCCCCATCCAGACAGATCTGGACCGCAGACGCAGTTTAGATGCCGGTTTTAAAAAATGTTTCTTCCGAGCCTGTTCTTATTTCTGCCCTAAAATCAGGCTGACCAATCAGAGCTCGGTTGCCGGGCAGAACAGCTCCTGTTGCAAGCAGCAGAGCTCCTAGCAGAAGCAACAGGCTGACTGCGGACATCAGAAATCGAAAGATTTGGACCGCGGGCGCAGTTTCTGGATGAAAATGTGACTACGAGCATCGAAACAGTCGCCTAAAAGGGTTGAAAAAGATCAGTTGTTAAGAAAAGACGTTTAGCGAGCAAAGAAAAGACGCCGCGCTGCTAGCAGGGGATGCTTGTTTATAAATAAGTAGGCATTTGTGATAACGGTCTGGATTCGAATGCGTTTGGTCCTTTGTCGGCGTGGCGTACGGGTGCAAAAGTAGCAAAGTGTGACTTTTTTTTTGGAAGATGGGGAGATCTGTAAATCTGTAAGGTATCGCAAAGCGGCGGTGGCGGGAAATGGAAGAAAAATGAGCACAGCGATTCTATTAAGCGCTTTCACTCCCAGTCGAAGCAGGCTGTATCTTCGCTAGACCAGCGCCGTAAAATCCGATTCCTTGTCCGTATCCGCTCTCGTTCCAGCCTGCACGAGCACAGACCCTTCTCCAGAACCTTCTTCACCAAGATGGCCCAGATCGAGAAAGAACAGGTGAGTTATTTCACAATTAAAACGGTCAAATCGACTTCTAAATCGGTAAAGTAATAACTGAGTGTTTTGTATCCAGACTGTTGGGTGTAATGGAAGTGTTCAGATATAGAGCTAGCTGGAATTATGAATAGAATTCAAATAATAATAATAGAAATGAGAGACAAAAGTGGCTGAAATGTTAACGTACCCGCTATGATTTTGTATGAGGAAACGGTAGGTGTAAATGTATAAACGGTCACGTTTTAAGCAATCTGAATGCCCCCGCGTGGGCAAACCTCACTACGGGTGTGGCTGGCGGCGAAAGCATTTTGTTTGTTGTTCGTTTTCACTGTCTCTTAACGCCGTTTCGATCTCCTCAGGACAAGCCAAAGATGAGCAAGCTGAGAGATTATTACGAGCGAGCTCTGCGCGAGTTCGGCTCGTCTGATGACGGTGAGTGTGAACGGATCAAATCGGAATCGAATTCGGATTAGATCTAAATCCAGTCAGGACATTAGCTCCGAACCGCGACACTTCTTCTTAACTTTTCTCCGGAGCCCGTTCTCGTTTCTGCCCTAAAAACCCAGGCTGACCAATCAGAGCTCGGTTGCCGGGCAGAACAGTAGCAGGGGCAAGAAGGCCGACTGTAAAAACGTGGATATTAAAGAAAAAGAAAACATGCGCTGGGGTAAAAGCTGAAAGGCTCAAGAATGATGGCGATAAAGCTCCCCGTAAACATAAAGAACAACAAAAAAAAAGGCGGGGTCGAAAACTCTGACACATTAAGGGAAGGGAAATTAAAGAACACAGAAGAGGACAGGGAGTTTTCACATTCGTTAGACAAAAAACAGAACACACTAGGTGTGACCAGGCCTGGTGAGGGGCATTCAGGAGTATCCCCTAATTTTAACTGTGCTTTAATTTTAATCTTCGAGGATTGTGTAGCTCTTGGGTTTATAATGTTACATCGATCAGAACTGGCTCTGAGTTGTGATCTACTAGGAGGACGGATCCCTTTTTGAGTCTTGGACCTCCCGAGGTTTCTCCCTTCTATTTTTTCCTTGCCACTGTCGCCCTAAGATCGTATCGTATCGTGTCGTAAAGCTGATTTGAAAAGGGGAAAAAAAAAAAGCGCTATAGAAATAACTTTGACTTTACTGATCGATCAGCTGTTTTACACCACGTTCGATTCAAATCTGTAAAAACTCGATGGCTTTGTTTGCAGATCTGTGGATGGATTACATCAGGGAGGAACTGGGTGCTCATGGAAACCCAGAGAATTGTGGGAAACTGCACTGGAGGGCCATGAGGAGCCTGACCGGAGAGAGTGTGGAGAGGTTCACGACCCAATACACACTGCTGCAGACCGGACACATCTAGAGGCTACATGGAAAACAAACAAACAATCTCACACACACACACACACACACACACCAGGTAGTTCTCTCTCTGTAGGGGGGTCAGGGGTCGTTTGTGAATGCATCATAAATAAACAGTTTGAACCTGACCGTGTTTGCGCTGGTCGTTCTTCATTTTGATCCTAATTAGGCACTGGCCCTCTGTAAACGTGATTCATTTCTGCACTGGATATTGTTAAATGTTCTTAATTACTGTTTAGACTGCGAAGAAGAACGTGCCCGTGGACGTTACGCATGAAATCTTACAACATAAACACCGTCATCATCAGACCGCCCATGATTAGCCCATGCAGAGTGTTAACGCTGCGCTGCAGATGGTCTATAATCGTCTGCTGAGCATGGCTGCTTCGAGCTTGTCCTGCAGGCCCCGTACTTGCTTTTCCTGAGCGAGCTCATGGTTCTGGTTGACGGTTTTCACGCCACTGTATATGCTGCCCATCCAAACGGAGATCCTTAAGATCAAAGCTAACAGCGGTTTCTGTCCCAACACGTCTATTATGAATGGTCTGAAATCAGTCATCCCTCCGTCCTCCCTGAGGAAAAGACGTCGCTTTAGAAACACTTCCACTCTTTGTTCTACCGTTGCAGACCGCAGACTGGACGCTCCTTGAGTTTTACACGTCGCAGGGTCATCTAGAAATGGTCCGCCAGCCAAAACGTGTCTTAACAGAAAACTCGGGCAGCACGTGTTTTTGAATCATTACGGTAACGCGTTAGGCTTGCACTTTCAGTTCGTCGTAGGGATTAAAATATGACAATTAAAAAACTTTTTACACGTCGTTAACACTTTTTCGACAAGTGAAATATACCCATGTC
>JAUZST010015922.1:0-10015 GCA_034779995.1 Parotocinclus haroldoi | reverse complement strand
AAATAACGAGTTGGTTTGAGGGGGAGGGCTGGAGAATGGTGTTTAATTTAAAATAACGAGTTGGTTTGAGGGGGAGGGCTGGAGAATGGTGTTTAATTTAAAATAACGAGTTGGTTTGAGGGGGAGGGCTGGAGAATGGTGTTTAATTTAAAATAACGAGTTGGTTTGAGGGGGAGGACTGGAGAATGGTGTTTAATGTAAAATAACGAGTTGGTTTGAGGGGGAGGACTGGAGAATAAGTTTGATTCAGAGCAGTGGGTTGGTTTGAGGGTGAGGTAGGAGAACGGTGGTTTAGTGTACGCAAAGCCAAAATCCATTGTCAGTCATCCACTGGCCATATCAGATATCAGGATGCATGTGTCTGCACAACAGGTTGGGTTACACAGCGCAAACATAGCTCTGATATTTATGTATGTAGTATCAGATGTCATAGCATTCAAACGCTCACGGCATTTAATCACCATGTTACAAAGGGCATTTGCAAAAGACCGACATGCAAAAATTAAATTAGAGTCTTGTTAATCAATTAATGTGCCTGTAAGAAACTGACACGTATATGATTCCTAATAATTTGAACAAGTTCACAAATATTGAAACGGTGTCCCTTAATCGATTAGCATAAGCGCAATGTTTTACAGTATTATTATAACAATGCACTATATATACACAAGCTCAGAGTAAACATATCCTCTCTATAGTGATTTCCAATCTGTACCACCAGGGGCCGCTCTATCCCACTTTACATAACAAACACTACATTCTACTGTCTACTGCCCACAGTTCAACACGTTTAACAGATTTTGTGCCCAAATGCCTAAATGACTAATTATATTAACATTCTCGACGCAAATCTCATTTATATAGTTATGGTTTGCTTGTAGTTTGTTTTGTTTAGAGTAAAATGTGTGCTCACTCACACATTGTGAGTGAAAAATATTCATATTTATATCATATTTTTTTTCTAGGTTCGTTGCAGCATTTGGCCAAAATACTGGCACCCTGCCTAAACTCGTTCGGATTTTTTTTTCTTGGTAAAGCTTCACTGGAACGATGTGGCAGAGTAACACTGCTGTTTTTCTCCGCGGCAGAGTAGAATAACCTCTGAATGACAGAGGTGAAAAAGATACAGGAATCTGATAAAACTTACTGTCATGATTTCATACCTTTTTATCACTATTATTGTTTAAAATAAAGCACTACGTGCAAAGAATCTAATATAAGGGATTACAGTAATGTCCAGTCAATGTCGGTTTGATCACTGGATTACTTTGATTTTTTACAGGACGTAATTCGAATGGCAAAGATGCCACCTGTACAGTCGAACCTCAAACATTTCAGGCAGCAAAGATTTGGACAGCAGAAGTC
The DNA here is from genome assembly GCA_034779995.1 of Parotocinclus haroldoi. Taxonomy (NCBI): domain Eukaryota; kingdom Metazoa; phylum Chordata; class Actinopteri; order Siluriformes; family Loricariidae; genus Parotocinclus; species Parotocinclus haroldoi. The sequence continues at coordinate 8,650 of JAUZST010015922.1, read as the reverse complement.
TGTTTTCTTCGTTAATTCCTATTAATTGGTATCGTATTCGTATTTCATTATCCCGGTATGTTCGAAAAGCCACCCACATTGACAGCAGAAGTGAATGTAAGGTCCAACCAAACAGTTCTCGGAACTCATTTGGGAGGAGCTACCTCCCGTGGAGCTCCACTGAGAACTACACTAGTTCCAGGGCCTTTTTGGGTTTGCATTTGCACCGCCAGTAGGAAGGCTACATATAGGCTCAGTAAAGCCTGAACTTCTACAAACTATGAAAAAGTTCCTCTCTTGGGAAAGTGCCTATAGTGAGTCTGATTAAGGGCAACCGACTAACCCTAAACCATACAATAGAGGCTTGGACAGCTGGTTAGGGCATTAAGATGCGTTATAGTGAGAATTCAGTCAGAAATTCAGACCTTGGGTTCCTCTGTATGCCTTTTTGAATCAATCTTGACTGCTTAAAATCCTCGAGTGCATTATCAATAATGAAAATCATAAAACGGAGGCAAAGCAAAATGGCGATGGAAGGTTGAACGTTGTCTATGGAGAAAGGTCAACGCATGGAACGTTGTCATTTTTGCCTTCAAGACTGCAATTCTCTTTCCTGTCAGCAGGTGTCAGAGGGTTCCCTCACACTAGTTTTCTCTCATTCTGACCATGTATACAAGACAGATTTTTACTTCCTATTGGAATGCTTAAGGTCAACTGGCGTTAAAGCGAACAGATGATCGCGTGGTCGTTAAACAAAGCATAGCTGAAACATTAAGAGGACCGAATGAGGTGCATTTTAAATTCGTACCCAATTAAAGACCTTTGTGTATGCATTCAATCTGGTCTTCACATGCCACATCTTGGCAGCTCTAAAAAGAAGTCATGCATGTCCCACACGACCCAATGTGAAAACATATGGAATCCCGGTCTATATTAATGGGCAATCTGAACTGGGAGTGTTGTGCAACCTCAGGACGTTTTCCTGAACACACAACAGCCTGTTAAAACTGTTTGACATTACAAAATCAGGCTGACATTTCCCTGTGTGCAGTATTGATTTTTTGATTAAATCAGTGTGCACACATTCACAGTCTTTCTCTCTCTCTCTCTCTCACACACACACACACACACACACACACACACACAGACACAGACACACAGCCAATCCTAAGTGCTATTATCCCAGCACTAAACACCAATGATCCCATTATTGATGCACGTGAGTGGACTTTAGATAACCTTCGCTGACCCAACACTCAGTTTGATTTTTATATGAGGTTCGACTCCGCTTCCCTCTGAGACAAGACAGCGGTGACCCGAAGCTGAACCTTCTCATTAATATCTCTGTGTGTTGTGCGTGTCTGTGTGTGTGGTTATGGCGGCATCAAAGTGAACAAGAAAGGGTTTCTCTTCACTGGTGTATTTCTGCCGCTTCACTTGCTGACAGAACCTGTTACCGCCTCCTGATTACTGGTGTGTAAGTGCCCAAGTGTGTGTGTATGAAAAGTATGCATTCAGTGTGTATATAAATATGCAGGTCCATGACGATATGACAGTGTGTGTATTCATCCATCTTTATCTAGATCCAGATCGATAGCACCACCAACACCTTGCCTAAATTGGGCCTCTCCACACTGGATGATTGATCCTGGAGGATATTGATCAGATGAGCTACTAAGAGGCCGGTGTTAAAGTTGAAGGACATACAAGTCCTTGTGGTTCAGACTGGTCCGTCTGTGCGTGTGACAATAATCTTACAAGCTGTTCACAAAGCTTCCCTGTATGGAGGCAAGAGAGGGGTTTTTTTTGTATACATGAACAATCTGGGTCTATAAGAAAGACTTCATTGTCATCCAGATCTTTTCTAGGATTAAACATTTCCTTTTAGTACAGCCCCTGTGGCTCAGAGGTACGACCAAGATGCTCGGAACAGCAGTTCCTGAGGCCTTGAGATCAAACGGCAGGCAGGGCCTGGAATGTGAATGGCGGTTGATGAGGTTAGGTGGCCCTGCGATTGGCTGGAGTCACATGCGCTTCCCCTGCGCCCAGGGAATTTGAAGATCTTTGACCAGGCTTTTGACTCGAACTGCGACAATCAATGCAAATATAGCTCCGCAGGGATTCCTCGGGGGAAGTGGTCATTAAATCACCCAACAACTCAAAGATGTAAAAGTAAAGCCTAAATATTGGATACTGTAATCTTCTATAGGACTTTAGCTACGGAGTAACGTGTGTGTATGTGTGTGTACGTCTGGGGATGGAGATCTGGCTCTGTGCTGGTGGTTAATGGAGGAGTTCAAATGATGATTGGATTGGACATGCCACACAAGTGTACAAGTAAACAAGTGTGTAAAATAATACTGAGATAAGCACTGGTGTGTCAGTTTGTTACTATACACAATACTATTTGTGACCCTTTTTGGGTTCCATAACGGCTCCCACTGGGTACACTCTTTGCATACTGTGTCATTTATTCTCCAGAAATGCTTAATACAGTCACACCCAGTTACCTGAAAGTCTGTCCTTACTGGTCGTGTGCTCAACTTCTTGTTAGCATTCGTTCGACTAGAAACTGTTCTAACTCGGTTGATGTTTTTAGAGACAATTTTGTGCAAATCACTCATCTTTGTGTGGATGACTTTCTGTTACTTTGTTGTTCCCAACAGTAAGTAAACGTGCCTGTCCTATTGTAAGTAGTACTTACAATGGGTACTTACTTACCCATTACCTGTATGTTCTCTCTATCCCGTAACTGTATAAACTGGTTCACATTCACTCGTCGAGACTCCGTTTCATCTGAATTGTTCGGAATAATCAACATGATAATCAGTGCGTGTTTGGCTTCTGTCAAAGAAAAGTATCAGGTCCATCGTACCATCTTCTTAAGTGTTGTGGTTTTAACCTACACAGGGTCGTAAAAATGTGGTGACATTAGGCATGCTGTTTAGATGTAATGGTACCTCTGGCACTTTTTTTGTAAAAACATCCTTTATATTGCATTACAGGTGCATAAAATGACTATGTGATGCCCTGTTTCACAATGCGCAACGCTGTCGTTAAATAGCACGTCTGTATTTAGGAGCGGAATTTACTTTCTATGAATATCTGGGATGCCAGATACGGTTTGAATAGCTGGATGGCATATTACAAAACCACATATGTTGTGACCAGAAACTAAATGAGTTTTGTTAGCTCACTGATTGAACTCGATATTCTATTAACTTTACAACAGGCTAGACGGGATCTCCGAAGAGACACAGTGAGGGAAAAAAAAAACATCTAACATTCCAGACTTACCTTGGTGTTGTTTAACTGAGCCAATCCTGTACAGGCATTGGCAAGCAAGAAGTCACCACTCAGGACAGCCATCTTGTTTCCAAACTGCATGTCTTTGAGAGGCCCGTCCGAGAAGGTCCACTCCTTCAGGTTCACAATGCCGCGGTGCACCAGGAACGCTGTGTGGATCAGCTCAGTGATCTCAGCCAGGTTGCGCTGACTGACAGGCAGAGAAAACTATTGTACTACATTTGCACCACTGATCAGTTCCAGTAGCCAAAGTCTTAAGCCACCATTAGAACTGTTGTTTTAGCAATGGTATAATTCCAATAAAACATATCGTCGATGAGTGGACACGATAAACATTTCCACCAATCTTCGTCCCATATCTTTGTGAGCTTTACCTTATCTTAGCCTTTTCGCCCTGATCTCCTTCCAAAAAAAAAAATATTTCTTGACTGCCACCCTCCCAAAAAGACCATCCTGATCCAACTTCTCCGGTCTCTAAATGGGTCGGCATCCTGATAAAGTTGCCTGGATGTATGCATTGTAATAAAAAGACTGACACATAATGATATATGGTCACTATACCATTGCTAAAACGGTGACCTTTGACTTTTGCACAGCACTGTTTATCAGCGCTTGATGAACGACAGCGAAAGGTCATAGGTGTGCGGGCGCGCTAATAATTCCTAATCAGCTTATAATCATTATCTAGATTTTCCTCAGAGCCAGGCAGTGGAACCTCGTGTTGATTTGACTATTTCAGAGCTATAATCAAGAGAGATCCTAACGAGGTGACTGTTCAGCTCCATATGTCTTGTTAATAATTACCCATTAGACCTCTGGGTGCTTGTTTGTCATCAGACACTAATCACGTCTTTTGTCCAGCCTGGACGCTGCACTGATCTTGCATTCTTCACACCACATTTAGCACAATGTGCCCCGGAAAATGTGAAGAGCGAGGAGCTTGGTTAGATCAGGGGTCAGAGCCATAACATACTGTAGGCAGTCAGGCATGTGCCAATATTCATTTTCACATAGCGATAACTGTCTAACTGACTGGGTCTCTCTGGTCACTTACGAGCTATGAGACATGGAAATCAAACAAAGGAGAACAAAAGTTTAGGAGGGGGGAATTTTCCATTTTAATAGTGCAAATAGCGCACTCCCCAAAACAGTCCGTTTCGCTAGTCCTGTGTTCAATTCCAGAGTTTCCAGAGCCCTCAAGGAAAACAAGCAACCAGGTAGAGGGAGATAATCACGAAAAGAAGCAAGATCGCTTAGAAATAGTGGCCCTGGCAACCATTTTTGATTCGACTAGCGCCCTCTTGGACAGCTCTGCACTCTCTTGGTTATGCTTGAGTGCTGGTGCAGGTTGAGAATCTCGATTGACGTCAGAGCAAGGGTGTACACGCACTGAGAAATCGGAGTACTGAGCCCAAATCCAGCTTTCTTTATCAGATTTCGAGACCTTAATCCAACCTAAGAACTAATCAGAGAACTGCACAAATCGGACTGACCGATCAGATTAGTAAGAGATGAGATGTGTTGGACATAATGGTGATATAGAACCCATCTACTCAGTGGTTGGGTTTTTCACATGAAGTAAGGGGGCGGGGCTAAACTCAAATGCATAATTCTCTAGTAAACAATGCAGGTGGCACCATTATGCTCCTGTAGCAATGTGGAGCATCATGGAAAACTAGCCAGGGAACTAACGAAACCAGAGCCTAATCTCATATTACTTTAGCGTGTCGCCATGTTACGATGTAGAAAGGTTCTGCTTAAAGTCTTAGCAAGTCTTAAACGAAATGCTAAGCCTAAAATGTTTTGGAGGTCCAGTTGTATTAACTTTTGATTAACGCTGCTATTAACATTAATAATGTTCATATACACTTTCACGTTTGAAATTACAAACCCATTATAATTGTTGGTTAATTGTATTGGACAAGAGATAATAAGAGTTAATCAGCCCTGCTTTAATTCTGTGACGGTATCAGGTCTGTGGCGAGGCCAGTGTAGACCTTCGCTTGTGAAAGGTGGCACCTGGGGGTCATTTTCAGACAGCAAGGGGACCATTAACGTCAAGCCATCAGATTAAAATGCAAATGAACATGGTCCAGAGTGTAGATGAATTGTTGATTGGCTGGTAAGTGACAGGGTTAAGCCATGCTGTAAGTAAGGAGAACGAGAGAGAGAGAGAGAGAGAGAGAGAGAGAGAGAGGTGGAGCGAAACTCAAGGCTGGGTTCCACTCACTGAATGTCACACACAAGTCAAAACAGTGACAGATGTCACATGATGTGATCTATTACGTTTCGATTTTTGATTCCAATTGATTTACATGGCTATGCACCATTAAATGCCTGCTGCTTGCATGTAATGGTGTTATTGAAACAGGACAATTACTGAAATGGATGTTGACCGGACATTACCATAGTCACATAGTGTTATTATGAACAATAATATGAATTACAGTGCTCTCTCGTTTATGGTGGGGGGGTTACGTTCCAGGACCACCCGCGATAAACGAAAAGCCGCGAAGTAGAGACGCTATATTTATTTATATAATTACGCTTATATTAGATTTTTAATTATACACTATTTTAGCCGTGGAACTTGCAGAACGTTTGGGTGGCATCGTAAGGCTTGAATGAATTCAGTCTACAATGAAACAGCGAACACAACAGCGCAGATAAAAACATGTCATGTCGGCAAGTAGCGACTCAGGCGGCCGACGCTCTGGTCTTACTTCCCGTTTTTGGTGAGTATTCATCCGCTGAGTAAATACGCTATTGACGGTAAATCTGAATATTTTACGATTTAGAACATTCCTTTATTGTTAGAATTAATATTTTTAATATGTTTTTTATACATTTTGTGATTTTTTTTTAAATGTAAAAGTTCCGCAAAAACCCGCGAAACAGCGAAAATCCGCGATATATTTTTTCCATTAATATTTTTGGAAAACCCACGATGCACCGAGTGAACCGCGAAAAGTGGCGAGGGAACTCTGTATCTTATCTTTGTGTCAAGTATAAAATTTTAAATGCTTACCCAACACTACAAACATTATTCCTGCACGATCTAATCGGTAGTATTAGTGGTAACTCCCTGTTCTATAGTGTTAGAATTTAGATAGAAAATATAGAATTTCTTCTCCCTCTTCGCTTTTCCGCTCTCATCTGCTCCAGAGAAGTCCTAAGTCTCCCAAAAGTCCTCTGCCCCACTCCTAACGGACTTAGGAGTTCTTTTAGGGGTTAAACTGCTTAATGAATAACTTTTTTCTTCACTAGGATCTACTCCTAACTTGAAGAGGGAAACAATTCTAAGATATCTCTTAGAATTTCTTATACTAGTAGTATTAAGTAGTAGTAGTATTAAGAATCTTTACGAATATTACAAATGTTGCATATCTGGCTACCAGTGGACAAGTATATTTAACAATAATAAAAATAACGTGGGCCGGTCGGCATATTCTTGTGTCTAGACCAAACGGATCTTATGTCACTTATGGGTTCCTGTGCACAGAGAAAAGACCCTACCTTGAGGTCCCTATACACGGCGCTCTGAGAACTTCAATCTCCAGTTCCTGCGGTGTGAATAAGTGACAAATGGGGCGCAGTTCTAAAAACGATGAAAAGGTTCCACCTGTGCATGAGCACCTAAACGCACAGTTGGGCGGGACTTTGGATTTCCACTGAGCTTGATTGGCTTGTGAACAGTAGGCCCCTTAGCTAGACCCCCTCGGTTTCAGAGCCACAGGAACCTCCCTCACACCTCCTGTATCTGCTTTATTAGCTTTAGAATTTTTTGTTTTGCCAGATCAGGTAACAGGAGCACACCATGACCCCGAAAATGGGGAAAGGTGTCCATTGTAGCACATATTGTACGTCTCTGCGGAGGCAGCGATCCATTCAGGTTTAAGCGTGTTACAAGCTGGGATTATTACATCTTCTTTCATCAGTCAGTCTTAAATGTTATCGCTTGTTAGCTACTGCGTTTTTTTGGTTTTTTTTTTCGTTTTGTTTTTGTGTGTGTGTGTGTGTGTGTGTCCGTTTTGTGGTTCAATCCGCAAGAGGAAATGGAGCGAATGGAGAAAAGGGGCGTGTTCGGAGGCAGAACCCCTCTGCGCTGTGGCATCGGTTGCTAGGCAACTGAGTCTCAAAGCTATTTATAATTGCCATGTGGCCCCTCCCACTGACTCCAACACACAGAGAAAGAAAAAGGCACTTTTAGTTGGAAAATGGGATTGAGACTTGATTCCCGCTGTTCGTTTAGTGCCTGTGGTTCAGCCAAGGAGTAAAAAAAATGATCAAAGATGCCGTCAGTTTTTGGAGGAACCAAATGGCATAAAAAAAATACTAAAACTACTGCTGAATTGGCCAGAAGTGTGGTGACAGTCAGTGAGTTAGTCTCTGAGTGACTTTTGACATGTCTGTGTTAAACAAACTATAATGTGATAATAGTGTATAAAGACGGCATGGCCAGAACCTTTTGGTTAGAGCGAACCAGTCTGGCCATTCTCCTTTGATCTTTCTTAAGGTGCTTCTGTCCACACAACCGCCGATCACTGGATGCCGTGTCTCTAAGGCACCATGCTGAATAAACGCCACAGTCGGTTGGTAGGTGGATGTGGAGGTTACCTGGAGCTGCAGGTTTGTATCCGCATGGTTTTATGTATTTCACTGCTGTCACATGATTGGCTGCTTAGATAATTGTATGGATAAGTAACAAAGTTCAGCGAGAGTAATTACAAAGTCTAAAATGTCACTCTAAGATCACAGCAGTTCCCATCGTGTTGAGACCATCTGTCTGGGTGGAGCATCACACGGGCACGGGAGAGAAGAGGCTTATCTTTTGGTACTGCTGGTGACCATGTAACAATGTCCTTGTTAACCCAGAGGTTTTCCTTTATCTGATTACCCAAGTGCCTGCAACTTTTCAATCTGTTTACTGACAAAATCGGATCTACTGCAGGTATCACACTATCAAGTGCCTGTACACACACACGCAGTGATTCACAAGGTTTCTGCTCTACTCAACAGTACTACTTGTGGTCCAAAGTCTTGACGCGTGCTCAATAATCAAGGTTCAAAAATCCCAGAAGTTGAATCAGTTCCTGAGAGACTGTAGAACTCACTTGGGTGAGCGAAAGAGAGCAGTGTAGAGGAGCTGGAGAGGTTTTACCACCCAAACCACTGGTTTAATATGAGCTCACAAATGGGGATTAAATATGGTGGGTAGTTACAAAAAATGTACATTACACAAGGTCGGAAAAATTTCAAAGCACGGCCAGTAGCTGCTCAGGTGGAACTGCCGAACACACTAACCCACGAAGTTTGAATGAAGATTCATGTTCAAGACTTAGCAATGCTTCCAGCATGGCCGGCT
>JAUZST010015921.1:0-10015 GCA_034779995.1 Parotocinclus haroldoi | reverse complement strand
GCTTCGGAGACGCACTCCGTCTCCCTATTTGGGACGCTGCCGCTTGCAGCTTCCTTCCTGCACTCTTAGTGCATTTTCTGAGCTCCGGCTCGCCCCCTGGCGCTTCGGGGGCTCACTGCGTCGCCCTGTTTAGAACACACCCCGAAGCAGCTCATTCTTTTTGCAGATTGGAGAGCCTTTTGCTCTGCCCCTTTAGTTCTCCCTTCCTTTTGTACCCCTGCGTCGCGTACACCCATTATACGCATCTTTGGGTCCTATTTTCAGTATCATAACACATAACACAAAACAAACGAATGACTGATGACCTGCAGCAAACTGGTAAAAGTTATGTTCCCCTTGTTTCATTAAGTATTAACTTAACATACTGAAGAATACAAATAAAAAATAATTCCTCTTCCCATCAAGATGAATGCAGTGTACTGGAATGAAGAGTCTTTGGTTGAGTTTAAGTAAGACAGATGCTCTTCATTATGAACCGAAATGAACATCCGCTCACCTGCCAAACGCTGCCTAATGATCTCCATCCATTTACCAACCACTTCGCCAAGTAACATTAGTGCTGCCCCTATGAAAGCACGACTCATTATATAGTTTGCCGTTTGAGGCGTGCAGTAGCTCGCACATAAAATGCATTGGTGGCGAGATTGTAAAAAAGACTTTTCAAATATTATCCCATACTTAGTAAAGTGATTTTTATTGGAATTGTCCTGCACATGATCCAGTTAAACACAAGTGATGACTAGACCTGTGCCTAAAAAACTCGACAAAGCATTTTATGGCGATATTTATTTTTGAACTTTACACTACGAGCCACTTTAGAGACAACAATTAACTTAGCACCCATGCCTTTGGACTGTGGGAGGAAACGGAAAACGGGGAGGACATGCAGACTCCACACAGAAAGGACCCAGGTCGTTCCACCCTGGGATTGAACCCGGGACCTTCTTGCTGTGAGGAAGCGTTGCCCCCCCCCACCGAGCCCCCGTGCCGCCCTGTATTTCAGTTGTTCTTATATTTTTGGTGAACTACGTGAAATATCATAGTATATCGCAAGATGCATCGTATCGCAATGTATCGTGATATAATCATATGGGGAAATCCTTTCCAATACCCACCCCTACACAAGAAGTTGGAAAGTATTTGCTCTGTATATCCTCGATAAGCTCAGAAAAACAAATTGTCTATCAAAATTGCTAAGTTACAAATATTGTCGCGTTAGATTGGAGCTGACAATTTTAGAATTCATAGTCTAGAGCCTTAAATACTGAGACACCGACCGCTGTTCCGAACATGTACGTCGGATATGTAATTTCTGGATTATCTTCATGGCCTTGGGCTGTTTAAGGCTCTGTGCTAGTTAATCAATTAGCATGTGCGTGCTGCAGCGTCTGATGGAAAAACGTCTGGGCCACTGTGTTCACTGTGAATTTGCAGGGTTGCCGCTGTTGTTTGCTGGTGTGAACGGGAGTCTTTTTTAATGAACTCTTAGGGGGATTGGAATGCTCTCCGTGGACCCTATCTGCGCTGCCACAGTGACTGATTTAACTGTAGCTGAATGGGGAGGGGAGGTTCAGCTGTGTTTCTGATTCTGACCGTGTTACAGCGTTTTGGTTTCGTTGAAGTTTAATTGCAGTTTGAGGTTTGGTCTTTTGAACTCCTTTTGAATTCTCTGACTGGTTTGGAGTAGAACGTATTGGTGAGCCGTCATATCAGCGTAATGGCATGTTCTACAAGTATGGGAATGAAGAATTATTGATTGGAGTCACAACAACGCTCTAAGTTCAAAACAGCTTGAATCGGGCGTGGGTTGAGAGGCCGCCGCGACAGAATCAATACCGGCGTCTCGGTACTGGTTAGTCTGATACCACAGTTCTTGTTTTACATTACCTAATTGATTTCCATTGCCTCTCTCTGCTTCACTTTTCTGTCTTTTTCATCATCCGTGCTTTGCCATGCATATCGGTTCCAGTGAAGGAAATGTTCACAGAGTACTAGAGCTGCACTTATCGATTGGCCGGTTTTCATTGCGATTGGCCGATCAGTCTCATATAGCTGATATTTTGCTGTTCATAGAACACAGACAGCAAGACAAACACAACCGCAAAAGGGAAAATTCTACAGTTTGAGCTCTAAATTGTGTTTGCAAGAGGAATTACTCCTAAAACTCTCGGAACATCGAATTAAATGAGACATTTTATATAGCATCACTTCACTGAAATATGTGGAACTAGATCAAGCTAAAGCTAACTCTGCTGAGAGCACAGAGTTGGACATAAGCCAGCAGCTGCTGCTCTCTTTTTGTCTCGGTTTTTGACCGCCTCGGAACTGGTCGCATTCGGTCCTTAGACCGAGAAAATGCATCTTAGTTTTTGTTGTTTCCTCAGAACTCGGCTCGCCTGCTTAAGCTTTTGAGTCTTTACCTTTGCCGTCGCTGCACTGACGCAAAATGCATTCTGGGATTTTTGGCTGTCTCCTCCAGTGCAGTCTCGATAATATCGAAAACATCTCGGCTTTTTGACTTTCAGATTTCCTGAGGCCTTCAGAAAAGGTGGTATTGAACAGGAACACACATGGAGGCCTGTATAATGAGAAGAGGTCCTTCTGTTCCCCTTACAATCCACAACATATATATATATATATTATTATACAGTATCTCAGTGTGTGTTGATACAGTGGGTTATTGTCACGTGTTGCTCGCTGTTCCTCTCTCAGTTCATTATTCTCTCTCTTTGCCTCTGTGATTCTCTTTCTGCTGGATTAGAGAGCATTACCTGTGCAGCCAAGTGAGGAGAATTAAATAACACCAAGTGTCGTGTACAAATTGGAACTGGGACAAATAACCCTCTTTAAAACCGGTTATTTCATTTCATCGGGGAAAGATAAGCCCCCGCATTTCCTTTCCTTTTCCACTTCCCGTTCCCTGCCGACTTTATGCTGGCATAACATCTTCATTATTTCAACATCTTGCCAAGCATTACTCATTAATAATGTCAGCGTAATCTCTCTGGAAACAATTCGTCATAATCCAGAACGAGCACCCTCTTGTTGAGACAGTGTACAGTGATGAGACCATAGTACTGTTTAGACTCTGTACTATTTGGAAGTTTACTCCTAGTACTCCGGTTTCCTCCCACAGTCCAAAGACATGCGTGTTCGGTTAATTGGTGTCTCTAAAGTGACCCTTAGTCACTTTGTCGGTCCGACACTGTGCTGTCTGTGGGGCAGTACTGACAGACATCGTGTTAATGTGTAGAACAGGGATATCCTAGAATAGCTAAAGAGTGCTATCATGTCTGGTGCGGCCAAATGACCAGTTTGTCCCCTCGACAAAATGACCAGTTCGGTGAGATTAGAGATTAGAAAGAGTAGTGCTTCCTTGTAGAACTTGGAGAAATAGCTCTGGCTGCGCAATGTTAGTCTACTAGGAACCGAGATAGGACTTTGTGCAAGCAGCTGATGAAGGACCATTGGGCATTAGATCCCGTTTGGACATCTTGGCCAGGAGGGACCTGCATGAAGTTTGTCAACAGTGAATTAAGCACCTCCATCAGCGTACTGCAGATGAGTGTAGCAACTCACACCCTGTCCCCAACTGTAACGACATTGTTAAAACATGCTTCATAGCTGGCCGGGTGCTTTTGTAACACGTACTGTAAATTGTTCCTCAACCGAGTGGGAATGCGACGGAGCCAAAGACTGAGAAATGCCTCTGAAACCCTGCGGAGGGATTGACACACCCTGGACATCTGCTGCTGTGCCGCAATCCGCTTGAGATAACCCCACTGAAATGGCAGTTCATTAAAATGGGAAAACACAGGGTGGGAGATTGTGTTTCGCCGCCCGGCTGGAGGCATATACACATAGGGTGTTGATTAATGCTGACGTTCCTCCGTAGAACCCGAAGAGACGATCTGCCCCAGATTATTGCTACTGCACCTCCCAGTGTGTTGGCACAGAACTACCATTTTCATTAGTTGCTTGTGTTTAGTCTGAGGCTGACAGGGAAAACCTGGTAAATCAGTAACTGAAGTCGAGCTTTCATCTGCCTGCAGACTAAGAGAAAAAGCTGGCAAAGAGTTCAGAGCAAAAACATCATCTGGTTAGTAGTACCATTTTGGTCAGCGATCTGCTTCAGAGAATGTAACGCAGTCGCTAAATGATGATTCACAACAGACTTTGTGCAAAGAACTTTTGATCTTTGTATAAACTGTGTATTAGTTAAAACAGCAGGAGAGGCAGGAGAGGAAACCCTTTCGAGTCATATCTGATTTATAATCGCATCCTCGTAAACCCATTCATAGCGTCAACAAAACGCTCTGGTCTCCCCGGCTGGGTTTCATTTACTGTTGAGTTCATCATTCTTTCGTTTGTTTGCTGTAATGACTGTCTCCGTCCCAGTGATGAATCAAGGAAACAAATGGACGTCCTTATTTAAAAAGAGCCTCATAATCCCTCCATAGGCTTCTCCCAATTAAAGCGCACAACTTGCTGATGAATTCTCATAAATCATAATTCAAGGTGGTACGTCCGTCTTCCCTGGTGACGCTTCCTTTGTGCCATTTGCATACATAGTGTTGCACACCTTCGTCATTTTTCTTCCGAGCCTTTATCTGTGGGAGTCAAAAGAGAGTCAAACCAAGGTGGCTACCAGAAGCTACTTTTCTTTTTTACTTAGCCGCTTTCTATGTCGCCAGGTGGAACGTCCGCAACTTTGCGCCGTAGGCACCCCAGTAAAATGTAGCGTGCTCTCACTCAATTTTATCCCAGGTTGCTGAGCAGAACAACAGGATAGACCATTCAAATTTGCTACAAGCACTACATTTCCCATAATGCCCCAGTTTATTTTCAAAATGTTGACCGGTTAACAATGGGTGGATTGTTTTCCATTTTATTCATTCATTCATCCATTATCTTTTGCATTATGGGAAATATAGTGCCGGAAGCAAATCTGAATTAGGGCCACTTTAGAGACACCAGTTAACCTAACACACACGTCTTTGGACCGTGGGCGGCGAGTCACCGGGGTACCCAGAGTAAAGCCACGCAGACACGGGGAGGACATGCAGACTCCACCCAGAAAGGACCCAGACCGATTCACCCTGGGATTGAACCCGGGACCTTCTGGCCACCGTGCTGCCCTTCATTTTATTTACCACATTCAAATTGTACACCTACATCACTCAGGGTTCCTGAGGACACAGTAGGACCTGGAAAAGTCCCTATAGACAGAGGCTTAAGAACTACAATCGTCACCGGTTCCTGCAGTGCAAGCAAGAAGCAGGGACACCGTTCTTAGAACTATGAAAAAAGTCCTCTGTGCAAAAAGTACCTTGGGGATTCCCCAGGATCCCCCCCCCCTCCAGCTGTGACTGGGGATAGAGGAGTGTGGGATGACCTTCTCAGCACGTTCCTCCTGTAACCCTCACCAGGGAAAAGCTATACATAGTATAACTTATAAGGAGAAAGGATATCATTTTCAATGAGACACTTCTGTGTGACTTTGAAATGCTTGGAATACATCAGTCCAGAAGATCAGTGTTTTTGATGTGCAATAAGAAAAATTCTTTCTCTGTATGATTCGATACCGTCGAGAAAATCCGGACAAAATAACAAAAGAAATGCCGCAAGTAGACACGAGTAATGAAAACGACAGGCCCAATTCTCTCATTTGCGCTGATATGCGGTTATGTCTGTCACTGCTCGTGTTACGAAACAGAGAAATGCGCCGATCTCGAAGGGTTAAACAAGAGCGGCAGAGTTTCAGCCCAAACCGGTGACAGGAGACGTCTAGGAGATGATGGGATCGAATGTGAGAGAGCCGGCTGCCGTCTCCTGCCTGCTCGCACTGCGTGGGCTGCTTGGCTCAAGCTTCTTAAGCCAGAGTAATAACAGTTTGTTTTTCTGTGAGAAGAGAGAGAGCTGGAAATAAAAAAAAAATAAAATAAAAAAAACTGTAGCAGATAAGAAGGTGTGACTAAGGAACGTGCGAGACGGTCGCACCGATCAGATCTCTGAGACAGCAAGGACACGCTGTATTTATACGCAAGCTGTTAACAATTAGGCTCGGGTGAAACCCCAAGGCCTTATTCACATTTCACCTGTGGCATGGCCAGAAGATCCGACGCTGACTCATTTGCTTCTTCTTTGTAGAATTCCTTCGACGGCGTCATGGTGACCGGCGCTATCGATTCTGCCCGGTCTATATATAGAGTGGCCGCATTAATTGGAGTTCATTTCACACCCAGCATGAGTGCAAGAATTTCAAACGGCGAAGTAAATTTGCGAAGGGAATTGTCTTGATCTTAAGCGCAAGCCCTGGTTGCATTCAGCTCAGATTGCTTTGCTGGTGGTTTTAAGGGACAGATCTTGAGTGACGATGCCTTTTTGCACGCACGCTATGAAAGAGCCACTCACACTCGGCTTGCTTTCAAGCTCTCGAGTCATGGTTTCACATCTGCTCTTGCTCCATTAAGTACCTGTTCATGGAAAAAAGGTTGAATTTATTACTGTAAAACAAAACAAATTGTGTGTGTGATTTCAATAAAAACGCTCTTGTGCTCAGGGACCGTCTCAAAACGACTGGTGGAATTTGGGCGTTTAATGTCGGTAAAAGATGCAGCTTGGACGATCTCAGTCCCACCTGCAGATGCAAGGGAACCTCGGAATGTCGTCCCAAAGCAGCTTTACAGTAATACAATTATCTGAAAGGCCAATCCCAAGTTGAGCAAGCCCAGGGCGACAGTGGCAAGGAAAAACTCCCCAAAATGGTAGGAAGAAACCTTGGGAGGAACCAGAACTCAATAGGGGACCCGTCCTCCATGGGCGGCCTAGATGTTAATTAGACAAATACTAAATGTATATTAAATTATAGGAAAATGAGTTTGAAATAAATAACAAATTATTAATAAAATGTAAATTAGTAGTAGAAAAAAACAAATCATAATAATAATTCAAATTATAAAACTCCAAAAATGTGCCATTTTATTTTTTCTTGATCAATAATGAATTGCTGCTTTATATGAATTACGGTGTTTAGAAATGAATCCCAGTTTAGTTCGGAATCAGAAACGTGTGCGTGTGTGTCGGAGTCAAATATTCACAAAAGGGGGGCAAAGTTGAAGATAAAAGTCCTGCTTCAAAGGAGTAAATAACAAAAGTCCCTATTTATAAATCCAGTCAATGATGAGAGGAGTCGGCTCGGTCTCTGCTTGGATACGAGGGTTGTGTTTATCAGAACGTCAGTTATGTGGAACAGCCCTGGAGGTCAGCTGGGTTTTGCTTGCTCCTTCCCAGCGCTTGGTCAATTTGCACCCCCCCCCCCACACACACACCTTCTACCTTCTTTCGACAAGGACAGGCAGAGGGTCGTCCTCACCCCCAGCCTTGCTGTTCCACTCCTTTCCCATCTTCTTAATAGGACGTCCCATCTAGCTTGGGCGGCGTTCAGTGGGCGCCTTCTTTGTCTTCAGTTACTGATCGGACTCACGTAACACAGCGCTGACCACACGCTATTGATTCCAGCTTTTCCAGAAGGTGTTTGTGGAGCAGATAAACACTACACAGCCACACACAATGCCAGCGATGGCTCTGCTTTAAAACCCCTTTTCAGTACTCTCTAATCAAACCACCCCACAGAAGGAGTGTAACTCTACTGCTTTATTTTATACGGAGACCAAGACTGGAATTATCATGTTGGTACAGTTCAGCAGGTTTGTACTGAAATCGGGTTTCCACCTCTTTTATGGATCATGTAACATTACGCGAAGTCATTTTTCTATTTGCGGCTCGGACCAAAAAGTCTGAAACCACTAGTGATTTTTTAAAATTTTCTAACCAAATTTTTTTTTTTAAATCCTAAAATCAGCCTAACAATTTGAGGGGACCTGACTGTCATGGTCTTTCTGCCCCTCTCATCCTAGGCTTGCTCAGGACTTTGAGCCTAGATATTTGAGCCTATTTGAGTTGTCTTTTAGATCCAGGCCTTTAATAGGTCCAGGTGTTTTTATTTTTATCTATTTTTTGGAAGTGCATTTCTAGCCGTGTTCCCCTCACCGGGTTTCCAATGCTCCTCAGAGTGTGGGTCTGCCCCACGTCTGTCTGTCTGTCACATGTCGCAGAACAGACATGCCGTCACGTTACATGAACAGTTTCTAAATTCACCCTCATCCACATTCCACCATTAAGCATTCAGCAGTTCACGTTTGTATTATATCATGCTTACCTTTCGCACTGAAAATGACCTTACCTTTACCTTACCTCTCACTAAAATTGGGTGATATTTCATTTTGTGAGCAGTATAAACTAAACCTCACAGGTTTACTCTTGGCACTCCGGTTTCCTCCCACATTGCAAAGACAATTGTTAGGTTAATTGTTCGCTCTAAATTGACCCAGTATGTATGCATGGTATTGTCCAGATGCGAAAGGGTTGGGTGTCAGACGAGCAACAATAACTGCTACAGAAACAGCAAGAACACTTGCTGGCTGATATGCCACGTAACAAAGGAGGACCTAAAACTAAAATGAAACAGGAATGTAAACATGCAGGAGGAAGGTTGAAAGTTCTAGGGCTTCAATGATCCGAAAATTGTATATCCGACCCATTATGGAGTAACAGTCTGCACATTTGTGCCTTTTTTTAAAAAAAATGAAAGACCTACTAAAATTCCCCTAGAGTGCTTCTCCGGAAAAACCTGGCAACCTCTGAGGTGTCAACTGACGGCATGTTTCCATAATCCGATCGAGTCGCCCAATACGCGGCCGCACATCCAAAAACGGAATGCAAATGGGTTCCCCTGTGTATGTACTGACGTATTGTTTCCACTTAAATCACCAGCTCTGGTGATGAATAGCTGAACAAGTGAGCGCTGCATTACCTCTCCATTCATCAGCCCGTAGGAACAGAACGTGGAGATTGCACCTCACTGTTGCCCAATGCACGTTGTTTACTGACTCTTTTATGTATAGCACATGGGTTGTATTACAGTTTTGGGACCTCACTATGAATTTTAATGTAAGAGCAGTACGTTATCCGAGCACTGTAATTTTATTTCCGATTGTACGGGCCGACCTGGATGTGATGGCATTCAGATGAAAATGTGATAATGCTGTATGGTGATTACACGAATATCTGATCAGACAATCACACGGCTTGGCATGGGCAGAGTATTTCAGAAACGCCTCACCGACCGGGAGTTTCACACACATGGCCGTCTATAGGGTTTACAGAGTATGGTCTGAAAAAGAGAAAGTTCCAGTGAGGTCAGTTCTCTGGGTGAAAATGCCTTAGAGGTTGGAACAGAACGGCCAGTTAACATTTGTCACAGCCCAGTTATAGAGAAAAGCATTCCTGAACACACAGTGAGTCAAACCTTGAAGCAGGTGGACTACAGGAGCAAAAACCACACCGGGTGCCACCTCTCTCTGTCAGCTAAGAAGTGGAAGCTGAGGTCACACTTTGCGTGGGCTCACCAAAATTGGACCACAGAAGAAAAGCTTTGCCTGGCCTTAAGTTCTGCTGGGTGGCTGGGTCAGAATTTGGGATAAACAACACGAATCAAAGATTCAAACCCACAGCTGTATCATCTTCTGATGGCTGCTTCCTCCAAGATAACACACCATGTTGCAACAGCTCAAATCATCTCAAACTGGCTCCTTGAACACAACAATGAGTTCACTGCACTCAAACGGACTCCAAGGTCACCGGATCTCAATCCAGCAGAGCAGCTTTGGGATGTGCTACAATGGGAGACTCGCATCACCGATGTGCAGCTGACAAATCTGCACCAACTGCATGATGTTATCATGTCAACACGGACCAAAATCTCATCATTGTTAAATCAATGTCGTTAAGAATTAACACCCGAAAGCTAAAAAGGGGTATTAGAGGCAAAAAAGGGGTATTGGAGGCAAGTGCTAAGTGTTCCAGTTACTGTACGTATTTACATTTCCAGCATTTAGCAGACGCCCTTATCCAGAGCGACTTACAACTCGTATAGTCTTACAATCCAAGCAAT
>JAUZST010015920.1:0-10015 GCA_034779995.1 Parotocinclus haroldoi | reverse complement strand
TGTGTGTGTTTGTGTGGGTGAGTGTGTGTGTGTGTGTGTGCGTGTGTGTGCGCGTGTGTGTGTGTGTGTGTGTGTGTGTGTGTGTGTTTGTGTGGGTGAGTGTGTGTGTGTGTGTGTGCGTGTGTGTGCGCGTGTGTGTGTGTGTGTGTGTGTGTGTGTGTGTGTTTGTGTGGGTGAGTGTGTGTGTGTGTGTGTGCGTGTGTGTGCGCGTGTGTGTGTGTGTGTGTGTGTGTTTGTGTGGGTGAGTGTGTGTGTGTGTGTGTGTGTGTGTGTGTGTGTGTGTCTGCACCCTACGATGGATTGGCCCATTTATGGTTGTTCCCGGATTAAGCAAAAGATAATGAATGTATCTCTGAACCAACCAGGTAATGTCTCACAATGTCTACACAACTCCTCAAAGTAAATAAAGAGAGGTTTTATATCTGTTCATTTATTTATTGGCAAAACTGATCCAATTTTATATATACAGTATATTCGAGTGGAAAAAGTATGTGAACTGATGCTGATCTAGTAGCTGGTGTAATTCCCTTGTCAGGTACTGAACTGTTTCCAGTAACTGGAGATTAACCCTGCACATCAGCTTTGGAGAAATGTTAAGAGTTCTATCATGACATTGCTATGTTCTTTCTGGAAGGCAGTGGCTTTCTCCATGTAACCCTGCTGTCTCCTGCTTTGTCCTCCTGATGGTGAACCTTTGTTAGCCACGATACACTTTCACAACCAGGTGTTGTGTAGAACAGACACTGATAGATTGAAAAATGGGATTGGCAGAATCCCATCGATTGAAAAACGTCTTAACTGCTTAACCCTAGAGATTCACACATGATGTTTTAGATCATATTTAAGCACTACTTTATCTAGTCAGTCATCATCCTGCCAAAATGTGATCTGTAATAACGGTCTCCTCTCCTAATGCAAAGAAAGATTGTGAGAAAAATGCTAACCAGAGTTGTTCTATCGAGGTTTGGATTATTATTTATTTTTGTCAAACTATGGATCAAGTTTTCTATTTTCTCTAATGATAAATAAATGTATATATATATTTTTTTTGCATTTTGTTAACCATCGGTTACTAAAAATCTTTTAATAAGAACACTGATCTAAATAAATTCTGATCAATATTACTAATGATGTCTACGATGTCTGATATTTGTAAATTGAATTAAAATACTTGAGCATCGTTTTAATTCTTGAAATCTCTTAGACTTTTCGAATTTCGATTTATATAGCTTACATCAAACTCAGAGCAGCTTTAAGGGAAAAATAAATATCCTCATAAAGCTGTGACTTTAATAAAAAATAAAAAAAAAAAACACTAGTGTAGCAGGATTTGAAAAGTGATCAGTACCCTGATTTAATACTCTGTAGATTTGTTACCCTTAGATTTAATGAAAGCCATCAGTCTGTTCGAATACGTCTCCTCCAGGTTTGCTGAACTAGATTGGGGAATATTTACTCGCGTTCCCTCGTTTGTTCAACCTTTGTCAAATCTCATGGCCAGTAGTAATGGCCTGTTTATTTAATTGACATTCATACATCAGACTTAAGTCGGGACACTTGACTTCCGATCAAGGGCAGCTTGTGTTTCTGTCCTTAAGCCACTGCGTTGCATTTTGGCGTGTTTTGTTTGATTATTGCCTGTTTGTTTTATACTGGGTGGAATGTGAACCCCTTTCCCATATTTAATTCTAGCAGAGGCTGTATTAAAATACACATACTGTGTTTTGCTTTCAACCCTACCCAGTGCACATGGAAGAAAAACCTCCCCCGATATATTATTTTCATCACCATGGTACAATTGAATAACCTATATTACTATATTATACTTTATACTATATTCTATAACTATATGACAGCCACTCTGAAAACTTTTACCATTTACATTTATTGATAAAGAATGTATTTGTTGGAGCTTCGCTACTGTTAGTTCTCTAATGTTAACTCAAAGGGTCTAAGGACCAAGTAAAAATATATACACCTGGCCAAATAAGAGAATTAAATTAATTACAATATTATGATTTAACTGTACAATTAAACCTGTGCAAAAAGTCTGTACAGGTAACCAGTGAACCAGTGTGTGTGTGTGTGTTTGCGTGTGAGACCCTAATTTGAGTAGTCAAGTCAAATTTATTTATGTAGTGCTTTTTACAACAGAAAGCAGCTTTACAATCTTAAGAGGCCAATCCCAAATTGAGCAAGCCTAGCGTGTGTTAGGATGTTAGTCTAGCCCATGTTAGTTAACTGATATAGTTATGTTTGCAAATACACATCGTCTCCTAATAACTAAATAATGGAGGGAGTTACTGCACTCTGGTTTGGTGGGACTGGTTTCTGTTGATAAACGGCTTGGAGAGAAAAGAGAATAGGTAGTCACTTGTGGGTTAGAATCACAGAGTCTATTATCAATCACCGATGGCATGTGCGGCATGAAACTCCGGCAGCACTAACCGTAGCAGCATAGCTAAAGGGGAAGAACCAAAAGTTAACACAACCCAGAGGCAAGAGCCGACCCGAGCCATGCGTCATAGTCTTAATCTAACTAAACGCCTGAGTAAATAGGAATGTTTTTAGCCTAGACTTTAACATTTGGAAAGTGTCTGAATCACTAAGTTAAGTAGGAAGTTCATACCGTAGCTGGGGGGCCAAATATGAGAAAGCATGTCCAGCTACTACAGAGTATCACATGCCACGCTCAGCACAGGGAACAAATGCAGCAGAAACCGCGTTACCGGCCTGTGGTAGCCTAGCGGTTAAGGTACTGGACTTTGGACCAGAAGGTCCAGGGTTCAAATGCCACCTCTGCCAAGCTGCCACAGTTGGGTCCTTGAGCAAGACCCTTAACCCACAATTGCTTAAAAAAAATGTAAGACTGTATTAATTGTAAGTCGCTCTGGATAAGGGCGTCTGCTAAATGCTGGAAATGAACCTGGAAATGAAATGTCATAGCAGGTCAAGGAGTGTTTATTCTGGAACACAAGATATTCACAAGATAAACTTTAGTTAATTTATAGCCATGTTAGTGGACATGATTGCTTTTTATATTTGCATCGTTGTATTAACACCAACCAATCAGTCCATTACAGTCATCCTCCTTACTGATTATGAAGCTTTGGAGCTAAAAGAGTTTGTTGAGTGGTTTTATTTGATGTAGCATCAGCATCCAATTCTGTGATCATAACAGACATAATTATTTTGACAAACTAGTAATGGGCCAAATTGCAGTGACCGGTCAGCCCAATTCATGTATTTGGACTGTGAAAGGAAACCAGAGCACCCAGAGTAAGCCTACCGACATTCGTTTTAGCTAAAATAAAGTTATCAAGTAACATGATGTCGTACATAATTGTTTGTTCAAACTAGCAGAGACATAAAGGTCTTCTTGATTCACGTGTGGATATTGAGCATTGTTGAGGTAGGCAGATGCATCTTGAAGAGATTAATGCATTTATGCCACTCCAAGATGCCTTTTTTTATACCCAGTCATGTTAATGACCTATTGCCAATTGACCTAAAGAGTTGCAATTTGGTCCTTCAGCTGTTCCTTTTTTGTCCCTTTAACTTTTCCAGCCTTTTATTACCCCGTCCCAACATTTTTGAGATGTTTCTGTCACGAAATTTCAAATGAGCCAATATTTAGCATGAAATTTCAAAATGCCTCCCTTTCGAGATTTATGTTGTCTATGTTCTGTTGTGAATACAGTATCAGTTTTTAAGATTTGTCAAATATTGCATTCCGTTTTTATTTGCAGTTTGTACTTTGTCACAACTTTTTTGGAATCGCGCGCGCACGCGTGTGTCCTTGTACTGTGTGTGTGTGTGTGTGTGTGTGTGTGTGTGTGTGTGTGTGTGTGTGTGTGTGTGTGTGTGTGTGTGTGTGTGTGTACAAGATTGTATTTTATTGTTACCTACATGCGTTTTCTCTGTCTAGCACACTCATTACCCACAGTATGCAGGATGGAAGGCTACAGGAAAATCACGCAGAGGATTATTTGGAGACTCGTTATTGGAGTTTGACTCTACTGTAGGAAATATAATGCGAACTCTGTTGGAAACTGGGGTCCTTAACAATACACTTGTTTTCTTCACAGCTGACAATGGGTAAGTATGTTTTTAATCTCCATAACTCTAGGAAATCACTAATTTCACTCCTTGTTTTTCTCTCTCGTGTGTGTGTGTGTGTGTGTGTGTGTGTGTGTGTGTGTGTGTGTGTGTGTGTGTGTGTGAGATTATCATTATCGCTTGCCTATTATCATTCTCTTCCGTCTGCAAGATTGCAGATGCCGGTATGCAATCCAATGTTGAATTAAAAACATGACACTTTTAAATGTAGTATGGAAATCTTTTATGTTTTTGAATGTTTGTCCCTATGACATAACAAACATCATGCAACAACCTTTATACTTTTCAGATTTTATGAAAGTGTGATATGACCTTTTATATACAGTAAGTCTATAGATATGGTGTCAGGTGGCATGAGTCTCCGCAGGCATGAGGATGGTCACCCAATGACCAAAGAGGGAGAATGTGGTGTAATTTCTACCTTCTGTGTTTTGACCTACAACCCCATATTCAAAATTCATATTCAAATAAAATATTCAAATTTCAAGTTTACTTAAAATTGATTTTTTTCCAGTTAACTTTATTTTGGGTGTTAAAAACAGTCATTTTTTGCAATTGAGGCCTGCAAAAAAAAGGTTGTACACTTGGTTATAGGAGCAGAGCCTAACACCGCACGGGGTGCAATACAGGACTGCCGCTAGACAGGGTGCATTGCAAGTGCACACTCATTCAAACCAAACTGTGAGACTGTAGCCCCTTAACCCTCAGTTGCTTGTACTGTATCAAATGTAACTAATTCTGTATCAAATGTAACTATTTCTTCGATAACAAAAATGTACATGTGTGCGCACTTTCAGGCCCGAGTTAATGAGAAAGGAACGTGGTGGAAACGCTGGGTTGTTGAAGTGTGGTAAAGGCACTACATATGAAGGAGGAATGAGAGAACCTGCTATTGCGTACTGGTCAGGAGTCATCAAGCCAGGTGTAGAATTGTACAAATCTTACAATTCATAGGGTACACCAATCCAGTTCTGTGCACTTCAGAACTGCTTTCCCTAAGAAGAACTGAACTTAATGGAGATATTTATTCCTTTCCAGGTGTCACTCATAGCCTGTCTAGTATTCTGGACATTCTGCCCACCTTTGCCAAACTGTCTGGAGCTCCACTACCCCAGGTTCAACTCGATGGAGTGGACATGTCTGATATATTGTTCAAACATGGACCAGTAAGTAACTGTATGCTGTACTCTTGAAATCAAAATCTGACCTTCGGAACATTTAAGTATGCAGTTATCAGTACTGGGGTATTGCCAAAGTTGGAAAAAACAATGGACATTCAAAGCAAAAGTAATATACTGCTCACAAAAATTAGGGAATAATTTAAAATACAACATCCCTTAATTTCTGTGATACATACATTTTAAATCTTGATTAATATTATGTTGATCTGTGAATCTTTGAAAATCCATGCATTATCTTCCACTTAATCGACACGGTGCCCACCCAACAACTCTGGGCACAAGGGCAGGAACAACCCTAAACAGGGCACCAGTCCATTGTAGAAAATAACATTTATTTTTTCATACTAATTATGTTGTTTGCTTTTGCGTCATCTGCAATTTGGAAATAGAATGCTTATATTATTATGTATGTTATTAGTATTATAAACACAAGTTCAGTTATTGGAACCCCAAGGGCATTAATCACTATGCAGGAATTGGTTTTGCATAACTAATGACTATACATATTACTATAAGTATTTGAGTAAAATTTAGAATCTATTAGTGTTTATGAACCCCTGACTTCTGAAGACTGAGGAAGCCAAACATTCAGTAACATCAGAAATGCTCCTTGTTTATCTGTAACTTCATTGATCATTCTAAAATTAACTAGATTGCGAGTGCAGAATATGCAATATCATATTATATTGCTCATTATATTGCCCTTACTGACAGTGAGGGTGGGATTTGATTGATAAATTAACATTAAATTTGATTTAACTGTTCTTGGATACTGTCCTTGATTGTATTTAAACAAAGAGCACTACAGATTTTAAAAACAGGTGCTATTAATACTCTTGTTTCTTGTAGTTTTATGCTGTACTCAGAAATTTGAGCTCTTCTCATTAACTTGGTTTTCAGGGTGAGAGGGATGCCATGTTTTTCTACCCAACTGATCCCAGTGAACAGTATGGTGTGTTTGCAGTAAGACTGGGGAAATATAAAGCGCACTATTACACCCGGGGTGAGTTCTCGCATAGTTCTGCTATCTACATGTATCTGAATACGTATAGAAATCTTAACAAAAATCTTTGTCCTTCTTTCCTAGGAGCTACACACAGTGGCAGCGTTCCAGATCAGGACTGTAATGTGTTCTCATTTCTAAAGCAGCATGACCCTCCGCTATTATTTGACCTGGAAAGGGACCCTTCTGAAAACTATAACCTGAACCCTAAAGACCATCCTGAGTTGGTCAGTGTGCTGCAGAATATCCATACCCTCAAGAACCAGTTTGAGGCTTCAATGCAGTTTGGTGAGAGTGAGATTGGGAAGGGAACCGATCCTGCACTGGAGCCCTGCTGTATCCCACAGTGTTCACCCAAACCTGACTGCTGTCATTGTGGGACTACATGAGTTTGAGGCAGAATGCTTAAGATGAATCGTGGTACAAAATACAGTATACTTAATGTATGTGCACTGTATTTAAAATTAGTCACTGCCAATCTGCTGTTTACGCTCATCATAGAGATAGAAAGTATTAATGCTAAAAATGAGGTTTGATTTTTGATTTTTCTTCTTTTTTATATAAAATAAATTATGGTTTAACAGTAGCTCTCACAATTTAATGTAAATGTGAAACAACTAATTAGTCTTAACACACATACATATATAATATATTAAATTTTGACCACTTGATGTGGCCAACTGGAAGCTTCGTGGATAATTAGGTGGCCATTTAGTGTAGAAATCACACTGAGATCACAATGTGGTGTACTACTGACTAGAAATGTATTGCCAAACTGCCACTTTTGGGGACACTGTTTATCCAGAAAATATCAGGAACAATTGTCTATTCATATTTGCATTTAAAAAATGTAACTTTGTCATTACAATGCAAAGCACACAATTGTTATCTTCCATAGTTCATATTATAGTTCCAAACATATGTCCGATTAATCTAGTGCATTTAATATAATTAATATGGAATTGTTAAACACAGTCACATGTTCAAAAGAATATGTAATTATAACATATACCAGCTGCCCTTTTCAAGAGCAGCTTACAATACTGATACAGTCCTATAATAATAATAATAATAATAATAATAATAATAGGTTAAGCTTATAATACAACTGTATGTAAAATGCTTTACAGAAAGACACAACAGTAGCAGGTTTGCAAAGGTGGGATTAAAACCTTAGTCTTGTTCTTTAACCACTAACCCTCCAGAATCCCATTTTAGTCTGTGCTGTGTATTTTTGGAGTCCAGTAACTCGTGTCATTCATAGAAAGACAAAAACACTTCAGTGACATCAAGCATATAATATTTTATTCGTAAGACCAAAATCATGACAAGGCAGGGAATATTTTGGCTGAGGTTTTTTTTACAAGTTTCCTTTTTAAAGATACAAGATAGATAGTTTGTTCATCACACTGTTGTAGTTGGTCTGGTTATACAGTGAGGGCCTGCATTATGTAAATACAGTCCACAGGTTTACAGGTTAGTGTAATCATTCAGCTACCCGGGTTTACGTAATCCAGCAATTGCTCTGCTTCAGTACATGGAGATTAATGAATGGAAAATGCAAAATCGTTTGGAAAACATATTAGAAATCCATTTGCCCTCTGGACAACCGTTTATGAAGTAGTATAACAGTAAAAACAGACAGAATTCAAACCAGGAAATCAAACCGATAATGCAAAAAATATGTATGAATACAAACATTAACATTATTCTCCAATGACAGGTATCTGTTATTCAGCACACAGTGACAATACATCTAACTACAGATGTACAACAATGTAAAGCAGTTCAGAGAAAATATCAAATGCTAATTTAATTTGCTTTACATTCTTTTTGTAACCCCGTTGTAGTTGCCTTTTAATTGTGACATTATCTATTGTTCTTTAATAAATGTACATATTTTGGTAACACTCAATGGAAAGGACATCGTATGACAGTCTGGACATAGAAATATTTACAGCAATCTAACCGACAGCAAATCACATATATAGTCTAAAACCCAGCTCTTTCCTACATGTGGCATCAGCACAAACTGACAGGAAAGGACGGAATCAGATTGTAGGCGGCTAGTATATTTTGTATCTGTGATGAGGCTGATCAAGAGATGAAAAGCCTGGTGATTTTACCCAGAGTTGCATTGAAGTCCAGTCTAAAATGTACATTTTATGATCTATTGACGTATAATAAAGCCAGCCTGCAGTAGCTAAAAATTAAGACCTTTGTTAGAAGAAATTTGTAAGCTTCAGCACGTTGAAAAGCATTTCTTAAATACACGTCCATGCAGTGTCAGTCTAGGCAATATGTTATATTGCTTTAATCTGTCTATTCACCTGTAAATTTAAGCTTGGATTATGTCTATCTTTAAGAGATCCAGTCTTACCTTCTACAAGAATCTTAATGATTTGTGAATACAATACTGCAGTTTTGTTGTTTCAAACGAGGGTAAAAAAATGTTAGAAGAATACTCCAGCTTTTGCCTCTCCTTTATCTGCTTATGCAGCGTCTGTGTGATTACCATATACATTACACATGCTAAAACATTCTCATTTGAATTTGTGCTTTTGCATTATCAGTGTAGTAATGCAGATCTGCAGCCTTTTATCGTATAACGTTTACATGAATTGGGTTTTCTCAGCATATAGAATTTGTTCAAACTTCTTGTATATGATAATCACACATGCTATGTATTAAGATAAGTTTAAAAATGCTGGTGGCAAGGTTAGGGCAAGGACATTAGATAAGAAGAAAGGATTTATTATAGGCACATAGATAGTGTGTATTATAAATTACCTGGTAAACTGGGTTGTAATATCTTATCGTTTTACTTTGTGATTAGTCACCAATTCATTTTAACAGAGGATGAGGTATAACATAATTGTGTGTAAGGCCAGGTTTGTTGCAACATGATTTGTTTAACTGTTACTCTGCTAAAGAACTGAACAGTCTAATTGTGTATTGAATAAAATATATATTTTAGCATTTTGAAGCAAAATCTATGAGATCACTACAAACAATTTCAGTACATTTCCCTGTAAGAAAAGTGAAATATTTTAGCTCATACTTGCTAAAAATTGGGAGATTTACAAAAATAATAACACTTATAATGTAAGACTGCTATTAGTGTAGTTTTACAAAATAGGGAACAGTAATTCCAGGATTCATAGGTTTATGCAGTTAAATTAATTATATGTAATATACTTTTTTGTTATCAGACACATACAACTGTGTCTGTGTCTGAATGGAACCACAAAAGCTTAAAAAATATATAAGTAACTGAAATGACCTTGTACCTGTCTGGTCGTACATAAGAAAAGCTGTGTTTGTGCATTATGCCTGTTTAAGGGCTTTGCTTTTAAAAGTTGTTTTTTTTAGATTTTACATTAATATGCAAAACTGTTATGAGAAACATACATTTTCTGCATAGAACATGTCAAAATCTCTTGTAGTTGGTGACCGCATGCTATGAATTAAGAATAGGTTAAATTAATACTGTTTTACCCACGTGAATCCAGCAGGAGGCACTGTTCTGCTTACAGTCTAGTGATAAGAGCAGTCAAGGTTAGAACAAGGACTGGAGACAATAAGAAAGCAGAAAAAGAACAGTATCAGCCTATGTGCGTGTGTATTACCACGTGCCATCCATGTTTGAAGAATGAAGTGTGTTTTATAGAAAAAAAACAACAAAGAGTGTGTAGGACTATATAGGTAACAA